>JAFVLL020028411.1:0-39179 GCA_021397915.2 Tor tambroides
TTCACTCTCAACGGTGGTGATGAGGCATTGTCAGAAGATAGCATTGCTCGCCTTGTTGTCTGGTCTTTTCTTTAACGTCCTTTATTGTTTTTTTTTATTTTATTTTAGTGCAGGATGGTGTATGAGGAGTGATCTATGGAGTTACTGTGTGAATGTGATACTCTGCTCAGGAGAGGAGGGGGTTTCGCGAAAGGCGGAGATGTCATTGCGTTCACACCCAAAGAAGCGCTGGAGAGGCGTAATGGTATCATTAGGAAAACAGCGCGAGAGAGAACGACTCCAGAGCGTAAATACAGGAACCCTCTTAATAAAAAAGGCGTGTTTTTTAACGTTCAATCGTCATGTTGTTCGGGGTTTCAGAGAGGAAGCCTCATTTATAGCTGATTATAAACAAGATTCCAACTTAGTGAAGGACTTATACTAAAGTCCTCCATACAGACATTAACTGGATGCAGCAGGTACACGCACACTTAGAAATTTCTATGCTATTCCTTAAAGGAATAGTTCATCCAAAAATAAAAAGTTTAGTCATTTTTAAACTAGGTAGAATATGTTAGTGAACTTAGAAAACTTGGAAGTGTCAATTTTAGTTTTTTTTTTTTTTTTGGAGCTTTGTAGAATATGCTTTTAAAAATAAAGGTTCTAAAATGGGGTTTTTACAAACATTTCTGGTTCTGCAAAACCTTTCAGTGAGCAGTTCCTAGAAGAACCTTTGAAAAACATTTTTTAGTATAAAGAACCTTTTGTGGAATGGAAAGGTTCCATGGATACTGAAGGTTCTTCATTGACATACTGTTATATATATAACTGTTGTTGTGAGCTGTATGAAGATTATTCAAAATATGCTTGGAAAATAACTGGAACAAGTAGTTTTACACAAACATTACAACATTTATTGGAGACTATCATATAATCAAGTCTGTAATTACAGAATAAACAAGCTGATTGAGGGATGAAAACACTTAAATTAACAAAGAAAAATAACATAGAGAGAGATAACAGAAGGCAGGGGATGGTAAGTGGGTCACTGTTTTGGACCCGAGTATCAGGGATTCGATACGGGCCAGTCATGCGGTAAAATGGAATCTGATGAAGGTGGACTGAAGCCTCGACCAATCACACACCCTGTTAAACGCTATAAAGAACTAGAGTAGCATGGATTGTGAAACTAATGTAGAATTTCCCTTAATTACTAATATTAAGCACTAAAAGCTGAATAGAAAAAGTCACTGTTCATGTTTGTCTGCTGGTTTTTCCTTAGATGTGGTGAATGAAACGTCAGTAAAAAGTAAAAATCTTTGGATTTAAAGTAATATATATATCTCTCAATTGTTTGAAGCTGGACCCTTCTCATATTTTTGAGTGCTGAAGTAAACAATAGCTGGGGAAATGGTACAGCTGGTTTAAAAAAGGTATATTTTGCTCCAACAGCAAAAGGCAAAAAATCCACTATTAATATTCTACCACTTTCCCAAAAAAGCAATAATTATGAAACACGGATTACCTCAGTCAGAGAAAAGGTGCAAATTTAATGTCACTCCCTATCAGCTGTGTTTCAAAGTGTATGTAAAGGCAGTAAGTAATCATTATGCAATGTAGTTAATTCTTGTCAAAGCTATATGGAACGCCACAATTAGCATATTGCATTTTGCCTACTGCTGATTCATTCAGTCAGCAAACGAAATATAAAACAAAATATATTACACTCAGCCTCATAACTGAAGAGATATCATTCATAATAATATGCTTTTATAAGATAGAGAATTATATAATTGAAAAATTAAGTTTAATTCTAAATTAAATTGATATAATTTTAATTTATAAATATTTATGTAAATTGAAATTTATTTTAATTATATAATATTAATTATAAAGAGATATCCTAAAGAGACATCCATCATAGCCTTTATATATATATATATATATATATATATATATATATATATAGTGTGTGTGTGTCAATAAAAATTAAGTTTATTATAATTTATACACATTATATATACAAATTTGAATCTTCACATCACCGCAGCTCCTTTGTATATCCACAAGCAAAATGAACTGTTTTGACAAAACTATACAAGAACATGAGAAACTCCTGGAAAGTGATAATTGATAATGTACAAACTCATAGCAGCTACATCTTGTTTTTTTTTTTCAATCAGGCCTCCTCGAAGTACATAATCAGGTTGGTGTGCAACATCATCCAGCTTGCAGGAACACTCAGCCTCATTAGGAGCCCCTCAGTCACAGCTGTCAGCTGAACCTTTTTCTGTAGCACAACCACACCAGCCAATTTCCTCGAGAACACATATTGATCAGAGTGCCTGATCAACTGATCTGGAGCTCTGCTCATGGCTTATACACACCATAGTCTCTAAAGGTTCTCTGATAATAGGTGAACATCCACCATCCTATCAACTGTGTTGTGTTTTAACAGCAGAGGAAATGAGGTGAGATTAACAGGGAGCCTGTGCTGTGATACAAAAGCCAACACAGGACAACACCAATTAAATGAAACTTTATCTCTCCAAGATGAAAAAACGCCAGAGCCAGAGCAAATATGCAGACTTTGTCATTGTTTAAATCATGTCTGCACCTAACAGATAACTCCCTGACTATGGAGTACCCTTGTTCGTGTCAATTTCACAAACATTTGAGAACATAAGCAGTCTTAAGAGGCTCAGGAGGGTGTTAGCTCCTGAAAGAAATGAGTGTTATAAATGACCTGTAAGAGACACTAGACTGTGGCTGAAATGTGTACATATTAAAAGGGTCAATGAAAAATAAGGGCTTATGATAAAAAGGAAAAATCTTTACTTTTAAACATGTACTCTTTGTACCTTGAATTTAATCCTCTTGTCCTTTTAGTTTATTATATTTTATTATCTTATCTCTTTTTAACTTGTACATTCTTTTCTTCAATTTTTAATTACTTTTTATTGTACTGTATTTTTTTTTTTATTTCTTATGAAACGTCATGGCTACTATAAAATATTTTTCCCTTGACTGTGTATGAAATACTACTGTATATAAATAAATACTACTGTAAACTTGTCTTCCCAAAAACCTTTACAGTATTTTCATGAAAACCTCCAACTAAAACGTAATAACATATTTTCATGCATCTCATTGCAGGGAATTTTTTGCAAATATTAAAAGCAGTTTTGTATTTTTTTAAAGAAATAATAATATAAAATTATGCCAAACTACATAAAGTCAAGCCCTCCAAAACAAATCATGCAATGGTTAAAAAAAGGTAACACTTTAGTATAGGGATCAATTCTCACTATTAACTAGTTGCTTATAGTCATGCCTATTAATAACATATTGGCTGTTTATTAGTAGCTAATTATAAAGCACATATTCTGCATGACCATATTCTACATCCCTAATCCTACCCAATACCTAAACTTAACAACTATACCAAGATATACCTTACTAACTATTAATAAGCAGCAAATTAGTAGTTTATTGAGGCAAAAGTCGTAGTTAATAGTTTGTTACTAGTGAGAGTGTCCAAAAAAATCTATAATAAAGTATTAAAAATATCTACAGTATGTAGGTTCATAAGGCATTGCTGTGAAAACATTTTTATTTGAATTTCAGTATCACTGTAAAATCATCAACTGCAGATGATGGAGATAAATTACCTCAGATAATCCACCAGAATCTAAATGCTGCATGGCCAGCCACCTTTGTAAAAAGACCCCATTTCTAGAGTTCCCTTTTTGAGGTGAAGCAGAACCCCGTCTTACCCTTCTGTTTTCTGACAGAGAATCGTGACGATGCAATAAGGCGGTAAGCTTTTAAATGTCATGTTGCCGTTTCAACATTCCTGAGACGTCCACAGTTCCACATGAGCGTGAAATGTAACACGGTATGAAGGGGGGTTCTTTGTACACTCTTCAAGCCAGGTGACTGAAGCAAGGAGAATCACAAATCTTCAAAGCTTATGAAAAGAAAGGGGATTTTCCACAAATGCCACTGTTTAAATGACCAGAGCTGTATTTTGGGGACGACAGATGTAGATGATGCTTTATAAATAAATTGATAGGGAAATGCTTTCTTTCTTTCTTTTTTCAGTTACAATGCAGTGTTACTTCACTGGTATCAAAAACTGTAAAATGTCAAGGTCAATTTATCTTTCACAATGTATAAATAATTCAAATACAGTAAAGGATGTCACTATTGTCACACACTTGTGCAAGAAGTAAACAGATGGCTTTTGCTGAATCGCCTATGCTATTCGTTCACAGCCTATTCATTATCCTCTCAGATAACAGTGGATGTTTTTTCTCTCTTTCTCGCTCTGTTTGAAAACTCATTCACCGTGCATCTGTCAGATTCTTCCATCCTTAATAAACAACCTGTCAGATGGTTGAAGCACCTCAGGTATTTAAGAGCTTGGAGAATTTAGCAAGCAGTCATGAACATGCTACAAACTGGGTTATTCAGTATCAGCATATGGTTTGTTCAGAAAATGTCCTGAAAGGTATAGGCTACAGACAACTAAAAATACATGAATGTCATTGTATTAGACAAACATCAAAACAAAAGGAATTTACTGGAAACATAACATATAGACACTTTTGTAAGCGCAAAAAAGAAACTGTAATCCACTTTGATACACCTTTTCTCTTTCCACAACTCCTTTGTTTTGGTGTAACCATGATCACCAAGCAACACATTAACCTCTCAAGATACGCACACTCGGCGTCTGTTCAAGAATATTCAAGAATAGCAGAGTCCATACCACAACTATAACGATAAAGGCACAGAGAAACGATATTGTTGGAATCATTTTCAGAATGATTTTTTTCCAGCTGATGAACGAAACAAACATTGACAGCCAATCAGAATCCATCCTGCTATAATGAGCTCGAGAATTTAAAGCGGCAGACGCACGTACGCTTTGAATAAACAGACGATATCGTTCGCTGGTGTGGACGCTAATATCATTATCTTTATAGTTATTGTTCTTGGTGTGAACCGGGCTACTGTTGCCACAGCCAGGTTGTTTTTCATGTCTGCGGGTTGAAGCGACCCCAATAACATAATATTTAACCCCTGGAATTTTACCGGAGGATCCCCGCCGAAAAACGTGTATTTTACCCTCCAGAATGCGAAACGCGATTGGGCTAGTTTTGGGCTAGTTTTGAGTAGCAATTGGGCGGGTTTTGTTGCGAAAACCTGGCAACCCTGGAGCTCAATAGCATTCTGATTGGCTATAATAAGAAAATGTCAGTAGCTATGTTTTATTGTAATTAGATATTGTATTGACAGAGATCGGTATGATTTCCCGGACAGTTATTTACAGTGATTTTTAAAGATTATTTTCTTATACTATTTAGGATAATTACAGCACCGTTTTGTAGTGAGGATATAGGCTATCATAACACCATTTATTCAATCTATTTGTTCAAAAAGCTGATTCATGAATTGGTAACAGCTGATATTACCTGCGCTTAAAACTACAACATTTATTATTATTATTATTATTGACTGATATTTAAGAACAACGTTCTTGCTGATGTTGCTTAAAATGTTACATATTACAATCCTCAGAGTTGTTTACTATAATCATGCCCATTTTATTAATATGCACTGCAATCCATCTCATGTGTCCTGTCATGATCTGAACTCTAATAGGCTATCTCCTTACTCTTGAGGTAATTTCAGAAATGCAACTTTGTTTGTGTTGATGCAGTAGTTGATTTGTAAGTTAAATTTTGTAGCTCTCTCCAGTCTTTTATTTAAAAGCAACAGTGAGGCACAGTATTTCTCGTCCTTTGGGCATAAACTGCATTTAGTCAACAAAGCATTGCACCCTTAAAAATAAATCTCCCCTCTTTCACTCTTTTGTTTGTGAAACTGGATCGGGGCCAGAGGAGCTTGAGGCAGATCTCAGTAATGTGAACTTGTTGCCAAGACTTTCTTTCCTAATTCTCTGCCTCATTACGTGGGAGCCTAGCAGGAAACCATGAGACCAAAAAGGTCTAGACACCTGGACACCCGTGACTGCGGCGAGAACCTATGGACATAAAGGGTAAACCCAAAATAATGAGCCAAGCGGGGAAACAAAGTTAGCACAAATAAGACCAGCATCTGAAATATCAATGCAGTTGTTGCAGATGGAGAAAAATCTTTAAATGCTGCAGTGTCACATATTAAATTCAAAGCATGTTTTCTTCATTTTAGCTTGTTTTGCCTAAGTTTAGACTCAGTTTTCCTTCTAAAACGCAAAGTAAATCAGAGATATTCAATCAAAATTTTACAGTGCATCTCATTTCCTCTGCCTCCATTTTAGTGTTTCATCTTCCTCTTTATATAAAACTACGTCACTCATTTTCATTTCTCTAATTCATTCTGTTTATCTTCCCTTTTTAACAAGAGACTTCAATTCAGAAACACAATATTCAAATATATGGAGTCTATTTTTGAGTATGACATTATTTCTGTAATTTCAGTCAGAACGGCATGCTTGAGTGCACTTTTCTAAATATGTCACAAGACATTTTAAAATATAATCTTCAGAAATGTTTGTAGCCACAGCTAAAGGCCGATATGTGTGTTGTCAATGGGGTTTTCATAAAATATCAGAAATTGGAACTTCAAACCATGCAAAACATTTTTTTGTTATTTGAAATAAGAAAACTGTTTTAATTCAGCCAGTTCCCAAGTAAACATTCCCCGTTTTCTTTTAGCTTAATTTGATGTACTAAAGTAACTAAAATTGAAAAAATAAAATAAAATAAAACTACACATATAAAAAAAAAATGACAACAAAAAAAACTCACGTGCACAAAAACAACTATTAATGAAAACTATAATAGTATCACATTGAAATTAAGACTTTACATCTATAACAAAAACATAAACATTCTAAGACAGATTCTTGCAGACATATTCCGCTCACTTGACATGCATTAAAAAAGATAAATCTGACCAGCAAGGAAACCACATTCACTCTCTTCGCCGGCCTCTTGTCAATGTCACAGTAGGATTCTGGCTGGAGAATTCCCGTCACGATCAGGCCACGCTGTAAGAAACTCAAGAAAAGCGTAGTAGAACAGGTGGATTTGTGTCTTTTGTGTGAGCTGGAGAGGATTCTGGATTAACCCCTTTATTATACAGTATATTCACATCCCACTGCGCTGCCCAACCTGCTGAACGACAGCCAACTTACCATGCGGTGAAACTCCTCCAGTGTATAAAGACCGGAAGAACACCACATCCCTCACACAGTTACATTTACGTATTTATTGCCCATCCAAAGCCTGACTTACAAATAAGAATACATACCAATGCTTTCAAAAGAAGTCTCTTATATTCAGCTGCTTTCATTAAAATACAGTATAAACATTGTGAAATATCAGTTTTAACAACAGCAGTCTCATCATGAGACCATTAGCCAAGCCTCATGGGTCGTTTGCTCTTCACCAGCTATGCATAATCCACTTTATGGAAGTTTTTTGTATTCATTTTTAAGAGTCGGAAATAAAACAGACATCTGAAATGTTGTGATAAAAATACTCCCCTGAAATATCCCCATAAATGCAAAAAAAAAGAAAAAAAAAAAAGAGCAGTCTGAATGGACAGAATGCACTGCGAGAGTTAGGACAAATCCGTCCTCTGGATCTGTCCTAAATCTTTTATGCATCCTAAGGAATATTGTCCGTAACATTAATATCAGTACCTCGACTTATTAATAGCAGGCTCTCTCAGTCAGCTTTCATAAGCCCAAACTGTCCATAGTCAGTCTATTTTAACTTCTAAAATATATTTTTTAAACTTTTAGTAATTTACTTGTAGTCAATTGTGTTTTATATTTTTTAATCAGTGCTAGTTTTATTTGCAGTGCTTTTTGAGAAGTGTTATTTATTTATTCTTTGCTTTAAACAAATGCTTTAAACTTTATTTTTATTTTTTCAAGAAAATCAATGGGGAAAATTCTTGCAGAATTTTGCTGGTAAACTGGACAGCGCAATGAACGCACTGATCCATTAATCCCACATTTCTAATTATATATCTTTTTTATGTTAATTTAATTTAAAGTTTTTGTAATTTTGTGTTTTTGTTATTTTTAAATGTCTATACAGTTTAGATTTTTATTTTAGTTCTATTTTTATTTATTTTAGTACATCAATTAAAACTAAATGATAATTGTTGCCTTGGCTGTTTTAGTTTACCGAAACCTGATTTGATGTATCAAAATTTGTATTAGAAATGTTGTGTCAAGACTTTAAAGTGAAAAAATGCCCATACTCAATGCTGACCTGTATTTATTTACTGCATGAAGACCCAGCCCTTAGCGGTTGACATTTGAAAGTAAGCTAACCAAAAGGACATCAGATCCATTACCTTTTTGCTTTTTTAATTTTTTGCTCATTTGTTTACCAGAAAGCATTGATATATGGATTTGGAGACTACATGACATTTAGTGTATCAAAGAAAGAGCACAAGACAGATTTCTACTTAACACATGCAGTAAATCCGCTAAATCTCTTGACATTAAATAAGCGGAGTTTGTAAATAAGGACACAAGCTGGCATTGAAATGAGCGCTCTGCATGAAAGGGAAACAGCTCTCGGTGGTAAACACAAGCGCTGGCTGTTTTCGCCGCACATCGTCTTCAGCCTTCATATGCAGCTGTGACAAATTTCCCAGAAGCCCAGATGGGTCATCTCACAGCAACATTAGCAGTTTAACAGAGGCCATTTAAATTATTCACGTCCTTCTTGAGAACATGTTGAAATTCGAGGGCTATATTTGCATAGGACATTCAAAAAACATTTGATTTGGTCAGCAAGCACAAACCAGTGGAGACCAAAGAGAATTGAAGTATTCTGCAGCGCTGATGACAAATAACAGCTGCATGGAGCGAGACGGCAATCGGCACAGATTTGAGTGCTATAATAATATTGTAATCAAGGCTCGAGTCGCCTTGCATGATGCTCTTTTAATTTGGGAAAAGTTCAATAATGACATCATGTGCAAAGCCACTAAACCTGTAGAAAAAAAAACACTTTAAAGACAACAGTACAAATGTTCCATCTGTTTTTGGCCATATAGTGAGTCAGTGGGGCCAAAAACAACATCTTTTGTGCTCCACAGAATACAGAGAGTTTTAGGTTTAGAATGATGTGCAGGTAATAATAAATGTCAGAATTTTCATTTTTGGGTGAACTATTCATTTAATAGACTTAATTGTATCTACCTTTAAGGCTTTTTTAAAAGCAACTTGTCTCAGCGCTTATTTCAAGACATCTAAACATAACATCTGATGATCTGGAAAATATTTAAGTGAGCTAGTCAACTGAATATTTGAGTAGAATGTCTATTTCTAGGTAGAAATTAGATGATAAAAATGAATCGAACTGATTAAATATGCTGCAGTACACACAGAAGAGATTGTGGGATATCAAAGGCAGTGAAGGATATATATGATATCCTTGGACATGAGCATGGATTCAAGTGTAAATTAAGTAAATATAGTTTTATGTCAAAGTAATATAGTTTTATACAACAGTTCTTTCATGTCTTTGAATCTGATTGGCTGAGAGGTGTGTGATATTTGAGTGATAACAGCACTCTAACAATATCACTGTTTGTATCACTCCGCTTGCAGTATTTCTCACAGCGAGAGTCATGGCAGACAACCAAATACACTACAGTTTTATAAATAATACTGTTTTTGTGTCATGGAATATAGTTTTAAGAGTTTTTTATGCGAGAATACTTGTTTAGGCTTCAAATATGTGGTTTGTTAATAAAGATGTAGCCTATTTTAAAATTAGCTTCGATGTTTTTGGAGATCAGATAGATAGATAGATAGATCGATAGATAGGTAGGTAGGTAGGTAGGTAGGTAGACAGACGAGAAATATCACGTGAGTAGCAGTGCGATATGGCTATATATCAGCACGCTTTGATTACCTATACAGACTACACTGTAAAAAAAATTCTGTAAAATTTACGGTAAAAAACTGGCAGCTGTGGTTGCTGGAATTTTACCGTAAAAAATACGGTAACAACGTTTTAGGTTTTATGGTTTTAACTTAAATTTACAGTTAAATACCGTAATTTCTTTAACTGATATAATGTTAATATACCAACCTATTAAAGTACTGAAATCTGTTTTGTACCTTTGAAATACACTGATAACCACCAAATGCAGGTGGTGATGAGAAAGTCACATGATGAACCAAAGCCCATCACAAGCAGCTTTTAAACAATAGCATATATAGAAGGTGCGCAGTGTCATTCACACAAGCACTAAACACCATCACGGTGAGACTCATTAAACTGAAATATGCTATAAATATTAATTTAACAACATTAGATATAACATCCTAATAAACATAACTCATAATAAAAAAACTAAGAAGAAACAGTTATTTCAAAGAAAAAAACGTCAAATTCAAACAGAATTTGAAATGCAACGCAGGGAATTCTGGGAACGCCAGTTTACGGTTTTTCCCTGTAAATTTTACAGGAACTTACTGTTAACCATTTAACAGGTTTTTACTGTTAAAATCACGATCATTTTTTACAGTGATAGGCTGCAGACCAAAAAACACAGCCGTACCAATATTCAGCCATATTGCACTGCTACCTGTGTGATATTGCTCATATGTGCACATATCGCATGTGTGTGTGTGCGCGCGCGTGTGTGAAAATTTGAGTGTAGTGTAAATATTTTTGGAATACATCAACATTACTAAGGCAAAGGAGTATGCAATTTTATTCCAAAAATATTTATACATAAATGACGCAGATAGTTTCTACCACAGAATTACATCACTTGATATGCAATGGGAATTACATTACTGTGGTGGAAATGTGCATTACATTTCAGAAAAATACAATTTTCTCCTAATATACATGTTGGGCATTGTAAAAGTCGATGTGTCCAAAAGAACTAATTAAAGAGGTAGTTCACCCAAAATGAAAATTCCACCATCATTTACTCACCCTCAAGTTGTTCCAAACATGAGTTTCTTTCTTCTAAAGAAGATATTTTGAAGAATGTGGTAACCAGCATGGTCCCCACTGACTTCCGTAATATTTGTTTCCATGCTTTGGAAGTCAATGGGGACCAACAACTGTTTGGTTACCAGCATTCAGCAGAAGAAAGAAACTCATCCAGGTTTGGAACAAGCCAGGAAGCAGATGTTTCACGTCACACGCTCAAAGCACACCTTTCCTTCTCATCCACTGCAACTAAATAAGCTCTTAAGAAGCTGTTCCTCCATGAACCGCTTGCTTACAATGCTTCTCGCAGCTGAGGGCTACAGAATGACTCTGTCAAGGTGAGAGAATGAGTTTCCACACGATGATTGGAGTGTGTGTGTGTGTGGGGCTAAGGAACTGTTTCCCCTCTTGTGAGCAGGAACAGCTGAAGTAGAACAATCTTCAAAGAGGAAGTGCTGAGAGGTAGTTGTAATTGTTATCAGTGGTGCTTCCTCTCTCTCTCCATCCTAAGACGATGATACTCAGATGGGTCTTATCTGCATCACATGGTCTAATTGAGTTAACTAGATAGAAATCAAGCATTCTCCGCATTCACAACAGCATGCCAGTGGAATGCTGATGACTTTTCCCCACTCTTTTCTCATTGATTTATTTATTTGAGTTTTTAAAGGCTTTAATATTTCCTCTTTAAGATTCTGTGGATGTTTCCAGAATGTTAAATCCTGGGAGACGTCTGTGAGGGTCACAGTGAGGGCAGCTTTACTCTCCTGTAACAAGAGATGGAAAATAAGCTGCTGTGCAGGGGAAAGGTGTTTATTAAGTTTTAGGCTGCACTGCAAAGCAAAAGAGAGGCACATGTGGAGGAAGCCAGATCCAAGTGTCATTTGAACAAGAACATGGTGTGAGGCTTTATGAACACGGCTAATCTGATCTTTCTGGCCAGCTTCAGATTACAAGACGATGACTTTGCTGACAGCTGCTAGATGTACAGCAGGAGAATGACCTCAAGTTTGAGCTTTTACTCAAGACAACAAAGTTCAGAATGAAGATTTCTGATAAAGTCTACAAGAGTTTGAATTCTCCATCGTTTCATTTTGAGAACATTAACAGGACACTACTGTAAATGCTCACACATTATTTAATGCATTTGTTTAGGGCAGGAAAAAAACGGAAAAAATGTAAACATTTTACTTGGAATGTTTTTTAAACGCTTGTTTTAAAAATGCTTTTAACATTAGCAATTAGCAATTTAATGATTTATCAATCATTAGCTGTCTGTTCAACCCCGTTATGCTCTGACATTTTCCCCTCAAATTTTTATATTAATGTGTGATTTAACGTTTTACTTAGCACTCCAAAACCGTAACTGCAATACTGTAAGTTATCTATCAAAATAAGTATATAATTTCCAAATTTACAGTGACAGAGTTGCACTTAAAGGTTAGTAACAATAAATAAACTACTACAATTTGTAAGAATTCTTTATTTGCATTTCTGTTCAACCCTGTTATGCTGTGACATTTTCTCCTTAAAAAAAAAAAAAAAAAAAAATTGAATTGAAATGTGATGTAATATTATTATATATTAATTGTGTGATTTACATTTTACAGAGCACACCAAAACGGAGTGATACTGCAGTCATCTAGCCAACAAGCATATAGTAGTCCACATTTGAAGCGGATCAAAAAAGTTCATCAAAGTTGTCCTAAGACAAGAACGCATTTTGGTTTTAGGTTTTAGGACAACTTTGATGAAAGGTTTTGATCCACTTCAAAAGTTGACTACTGTATAAGTTATATACTTTTCTTGACAGGACTGAACTAAAGTAGCATTTACGGTTAGTAACAAGAATAAAAAATGCAATTTGTGAGAAAATTCCTTTTTTTAAAATCATGTTATACTCTGACATTTTCTCCTTAAAAAATAAGGAAATGTCATGCAATATTATTCTATATTAATTGTGATTTACATGTTACAAAGTACACCAAAACAGAGAAATACTGCAGTTACCTATAAAATGATCAGTATATCATTTCCAAATTTACTGTGAAGGGGTTAAAGTCAAGTTCTCAAAGGCTGGTAACAATAAATAAAAACTTTAAAAATCTTGAATTTATAGGTAGATGCATCATCCCTAATTGTCTTTTTTTCTTTTCTTTTTTTTTAAAGATCTGCGCCTTATGTGCTGGTTGGAAATGACAATAAAGAGGATGAAAACGGATTCAAAGGTCACACGGGTGATTTTTTTGGCAACATTTTTTTAATGAAGTGTACAGGTCAAAATTATTTTTAATAAAAAACACCAAATAATTAAAGTTTATGCCTACAATAATACAGAAAGTACTGTAAATGTCACCACATAAACACACTACAAATATACCTCCAGTCCTTGCGCTTATTTTGAGAAGGATGTGGAAAAAAATCCTGCCCTACAGTGGGTATTTTTCAGTCCATTTTTATGCATTTTTCTCTCGCGTTGTTCTTGTGCTGATCCGACTGTTCTGATGGAACACTTCTGCAGCTGGAAGCTCTTCTAGTTGGGTTTGGTCAGGAGCTGAGTGGAGAACTCATACAGATCTTTATTGATCTTCTTCAGGGTCTTCACCTCCTCCTCCAGTTCAGACACTCGAACCTTAGTGTTCTCCCCATCACCAAACACACTCTGACAGAGAACAGAGCCACACTTATCATCACATCGCTGTTTGACAAACAGAGTTTCAACACTTTTAACCTATGAATCTTCATGACTTTTACATGACCTTTCCAGTCATTCACAATTACACATACGTATTGTCATAGATTATTTTCTAGTAATTATTGGGCCAGATATTCACTTGTATGTCCTGTCAAATGATTAATCGCGATTAAATCGCATCCAAAATAAAAGTTTTTGTTTGCATAATATATATGTGTGTTCTGTGTATATTTATTATGTATATATAAATACACACACATACAGTATATATTTTGAAAATATTTACATGTCTATATTTATATTCATATAATTTATATTATAAATAAATATATTTAATATATAAACATAACCTATTTTTCATGCATGTGTGTGTATTTATATATATACATACATAATAAATATACACAGCACACATACATATATATTATGCAAACAAAAACTTTTATTTTGGATGCGATTAATCACGATTATCGTTTGACAGCACAAATTATATAATATTTTAATTTATTAAGCATTTGTTTTTAAAATGCTTGTTTTTAAAATACTTTGTGTATTTTGTGAGAAAATTCATAATTATTCTTTCTGTTCAACACTGTTATGCTCTGACAAAACTACAGACATTTCCGTGATTTTTTCCATGACCTTTGTGACAGGAATAACCACAGCTTATCTTGTGTTATATATTATATTATATTATTTTTGTGACTGGAGCAACCGCAGCTCATTATTATATTAGTACAGCAGTTTGTCTCATATGCTTACGTTGTAAAAGCATTACTATAGAATACTAAGAGTATACTGTTTTCTGTGGTTATTGACAAAATGTCCCAGATGTCGATTGCGCTTAACTTGTACTGAACCCAGAACATTCCTTTAATCTAAAAGAGCTAAATCTCAAGCATATATAAACTAAAAGATGAGCTGTGTAAATGAGGAGGCGAGATTATTTCATATAGAGAAAAAAAAAACCCTGCACCTGCGTCTAAGAATTCAAGTTTCATCATAGATTTTCGCTGAGGTCATCAAATCCCGTTTTAGAACATCCTTAATCTAGCGGAGAAAATATTGACATTCTCTTTGTGCTCGATTCCCCCCATGCAGGCAAACGGCGGGTGACAGCGATGCACATTTCCCCCAGATTAAGTCAGGAGGGAGGGTAAAAAAAAATAAAAAAAAAATCATCTGCTCTCCAGTTATATATTTATTTACATACATCTCCTGAATAAACACAGCGGGCTCTGAGCTCGCCAGCAGGATCCAACTCCCTTTTGAGTGAGTGAAACTAATCCACTTAATGGTCCTGCCAGAGCCGGACTCACTTTAAAAGCGTCAGGAGATCCATGAGGAAGAGGGAACAACCTCTATGGTGACCCGAACGCGTTCGGAGGCGGATAACGGCAACAAACCCCAAAACACCCGCCGGTCCCTCCAGATGGACGGGATTGCGGGGACCATCTGGCCTCACTGTACTGTGACATTTTAAAGAGGCTAAAATAATGTATTTGGACAGAGTTATGAGGTACGCAGCTTGTGCTTTGCTTGTATTTAATTCCCAACTGATGTTCAATAGGCCGAAAGTATACAGACACCCCCTCTTAATTAAGGAGGCTCGTAAAATCAAGAATACAACAAGAATACAGAATACAGTACAATGAGGTACTAAAGACCCTCCTCTACTCTAAAAGCTTGAGCTGAGAGAAAATAAACTCTTAGGCTTTATGTGTTAATCAGTTTAGCTTCAAGCCCAGTCTGATGGCGTTCTCCTCCGTTGGCTCTCGAATACACTTTCAACATCCCGTGGAGAGAGTCTGAACTCTGGGATAAGAGCGGCCCAGTGGAGCTGCTCTATCAGCAGTGTAAATCAGCGGAGACTCTGACAGACATGTGCAAGTGGCTCATTTCCTGCAGGAGGAAGTGAGTGAGATGCTCTATATGAAAGATTGTAGTATTGTATCGATCGCCTCTGTAAATCACAGCGTGCTGCGGTAAATATTTTGTATAGCTGACTTGTCCCAGGAAACCCTTTCCTAACACTCTGCTGTCTGTTCTCACATTATCAATTCATTTAAGCATTAATTCATTCATTCCCCACTGAATGTAAGCCTATGTGAGGTTTGCTCATTTTACAGTCTACCAATCGAATCATAAGTTAGATCACATCAAAAATTAAAAGGTAGGTGATTTCAGAGAGCAAGCTAGCTTTAAAAGCATAAGATCCCACCCTCCCTACAAATCACTCTCCAAAGCCACGCCTCCTCCAAAACACGTGAACACGAGATGGCGTTGGTGGAGGGTTGAATGCAATGTTGTCAGATTACCTCATGTCTCATTCACAGGTGAGAAAACATTACAGTACAAAGCGCATAATATTACAATAATAACGCTTTTCATTCTTGCTCGTTCTGCAATAGCCCAATGGAAAGCGCTGATAACGTATCATGTCTGCACGAACGGCGCGTGGAGGCATGCAAATACTTAGGTTGAAAAGCAGCCTATTGTAGTCCTCTGACCTATGATCTGACCTATCATCCTACACCTTCCACAGACGATGTAAATACATTTAGACCACTTAACTTGGTGATTGCTATCGGAATGTGAAGAGAATTTCAACCAGCATAACAAAAAATGGTTTTGAACCAAATCACCTACCCTGCCTTTAAGTTTAGTCTGAAAAATTGCCTTGGTTGCCTTAAAGCCACGTAATATTAGGGATGCACTAATGCATCAACCAATAATCTGTATCGACTGATAAAGGCAATGATGTGCTTATATGAGAGAGTTAAAAAAGGACATTTTATGTAGTATGAATATGGGTAGTATGAAGGAATTTCAGATGTACTACATCTACCATTTTGTTACTATCATGTGCTATTTATAAATATTCATGCTATTCATAAATCCTCTCCCGTGGCCTCAAGGGATAGTAAAGAGTCCTTTGACTGTGCACTTCAGAATCTGGTCAGAAGCAGTAGATCATCCTGGTACTTTTTGCCTATTGTTTTTCACATACCATGTATTCAGACATACTACTCGTTTGACATACTGTTTTTCCACATACTAAGAATTCAGACATACTACTCTTTCAGCATACTGCTTTTCGTATACTATGAATTTGGACATACTATTTTGGCATTTTTTTTGCACGCTATGAATTCGGACATTCTGCTCTTTTGACATACTATTTTTCGCATACTATGAATTCGGACATACTACTCTTTTAGCATACTGTTTTTCGCATACTATATAGTAGGGAATTATTCGATTTTGGATGCAGCGAAAGTCTCAATGCTCTAATTTTGACAACTTTATCACAAAATTCAAGCAATAAATGCCCTTTTGACACTCATAAATGTAACATGACAGATTGCTGTAGTGCCTTAGGAACGCGAGTCCCTTCCACTTTACTACTAGTTACAGCACAAAATAAACACGAATAAACTTCAGAAGGTATGTTGAAAGAAAGTACAACTAACTGAAATGTATCATCTCTCATGTAATCACTCGATCAGTGTTTCAACATCAGAAAGGCGTCAATAAAACAGCTTGTAATCAGTCACTTAACACTGCATTTAGCCTACCTCAGGAAAGTTATCCAGTAGGGTTGCTGCGATAGACGGAGTTGATGGTTTTACCGGTGTGAAACCGCAACACTGGTTATGTCACTTGCCCACTGCGGCACCACCCCCACCGTCGTTTTGATTTTTTTATAGTAATAAAAATAATTTAGTTCAGTTAGAGAACGACATACAAAAGCGCCTGTTTTAAAAAATATTTTGGATTTTGAAAAGCCTGTTGACTTCTGTCATTTATCTAAGTTTTTTAAACATTTGTTTCTTATTTATTTGGTTCCACAGTGTTTTCTGATTTTTATTTAAACTGTGCATTTTTTATTATTTTACATCAAGTATGCCATGTCTCCAAGCTTTCTAATTCGTTTTGCTAATAAACGTGTGTTTCCTATTTATGTGGTTCCACAGTGTTTACTGATCTTCAGTTTTGTATATCTAAACCTTGTGTAGGCTAAGTTATTAGTTATTTTATATTAGGCATATAGCATGGTGTATTTTTATTCGTTTTGATAATAAAAGTTCTATGTTCTACATTGTATTAACGCAGAAGCAGTTGTGCAAGTAGTCCATTCCGCATTATAAAGTAAATTCTGTTTTTATGACTGGATTATGTGCTTCCATCCGTTTTTTTCTGCATCACGAAAATCATAGGGCCCTACTTATGTAACAAACGAGTATGATAAGCTCATTGTGAGAGTAAAAGATGGGGACATTGTTTATTTACTTTATAGCATTTTGTTGTTGCTCGAATTGAATTGAATTAACCGTGTTGTCACACAGCGAACAGCCAGTGGGAAAATTTCCTCACCATCACAATCCTATTATCCAGTGTTCACAGTTGGTTATTTAGCTATAAAAAACACTAGAGGGAAATTATTTACTGATAATTATATATGTATGTTTGGAGAAGTTTGTATGAAAACTACCTTACGTGCAACTGAGTTGCATGCAAACATTTCTGTTTTTATTTGACTGTGATTATTATATCTGAACATAAATAACATTTGAATACAGTAGTTTGGTCTCTGTTGTTAATTTTAACCTCTATTTTTATAGTAACATGAGCAGCTTCCCTGTATCGTTTACAGCATTAGATGAGAAAGATTTTTTTTCCTTAAGAAAACCAAACTATCATTATCAGTTTTCTGAATCATCGGTTATCCGTATAGCCAGAGAAATTTAGTATTGGTTATCATAGCAAAGAACCTTAATTTGCTGAACATTTCATTTAAACAATATTTGATCACAATTCATATAAAAAGGTTGTATTAATTACCCAGGTGGGCATAGTTGTTAGCCATCTTAAAATGGCAATTATGGGATGATTACTCTGCCTGGCTGAGCACTAGTCCACACTACTCGTGACAAGTGCTCCATCTCCGCTCTCTTCACACTGATCATCAGAAAAATCAAAGCCAACAGGCTACAAACCATCTCCGCCTTAAAAGCCTTGCTAAAATTCAGCTCACAGTAACGATTGACTCGCAACAGCAGCGGTGAACTTCCCTGCTTACCTTGTCGGTGACAGCACACATCAGAGAGTAGAGCTCGTCTGCTTTCTCCAAATACGTCCCCTCCGGCTCCTGAGAGTGTGAAAAGACAAAGGAAAACACTTAAAACATCAGCATAATAGCATGTTAAGCTACAATAATGATCAATTGTGCAAATAAGGTGTTTGTGTGTAGCATTTCCCGTGACACAAGTGTCCTGAAGTGGCTGTGCCAACCATGAGAGGGTCAATTACAAACAAGGTCTAATCATGGCTGTCTCCTGCAGGCTGATCACTGCTGACAGTGAGTAAGTAGCTGGGGGTTTGTGGAGGGGATGACGTTGTTCCAAGAGTCCAACGAGATTATTAAGGCTGACAATGAAAATCTCAGCAAGGTCAATCTCTTTTTAACAGCCCTTCACAGATCCTGCCATCTTACTCTGCTGATTTACAGACCATCAGTGCCCGTCTGTGGGAATTTACTGTTCCTGCCTCGACGGATACAGTAAAGCTGCTGATTTCACAGAAAGATGAGTAAAGCAGGTGCTGCTGCCCAGCATAGTAGTTTGATTGTGCTCACAAAAACACACACAGACACTCACAAATATTGTCCTCATAATATTGTAATGGTACATAATTTCATTAATGTGGAGGCTTTGCTTACACTACCATTCAAAAGTATGTGCTGAGTAAGATTTTGTTTTTTATTTGAAAGCAATACCTTTAACCAATCAATAATATTAATACTATAAAGAAAGGACAAAATAAACTGATCAAAATGACATTAAATACATTCATAATGTTACAAAAAATTGCTGTTTCAAATAAAAGCTGCTCTTTTGAACATTCTATCAATAATCCTGAAAAAAAAAATGAATCACGGTTTCCATAAAAATAATAAGCAGCACAACTGTTTTAAGTAGAAATGAAATGAAACATAAATGAAATGTAATATAAAGTATAATTACATAAAGTATAAGTGAACTAAACCATTTTCATATTTACTGTTGAAATTATCAATTTTGTCCCACAACTATAACATCATTTCCACCACAACATTTTTTTTTTTTTTTTTAATCAAAATTAAGAACAAGTTTTATTAAAAGTAGGACATAAAGTGCAATCTGTAGAATTAGTCTTAGGAGTCTACCATTTTATTTTTGAAAATGTTTAAAATGTAATTTCCACTAGCACCTTTTCCACCACAGAATGATATCGCTAAACTCCAACTTCCATTTTTTGTCTGTGTTTCCAGCTCATAAGCATTTTTATTGTAATACAGATAGAGCACATGTGCATAGTTGCCAGGTTGGAAACATCAAGTAAACCACTGGACATAAGATTTAAACTCTTGAAATCTGGCAACCGCAACCAGGAAAGCTTGTGGAGGCTTGTTACCAATGCAAAATTACACAAACGCCAAATTAAAATGAAACGTTTTCAGGATAAATAAGCAGCTGGCAAATATCGCGGACGATTAAGCTTAATAAAAAATTGCTTCAGAATTAGCTATGAAAGCAGAGCGGTCGACCTCTGCAGCTCCCGGAGCAACCTTTAGCCCACCACCATGAGCAGCCTAATTCAGGGCCAAATAAGAGCTTTCATATCTTTATGCAAAGTTAAGGGCCGTAACCCACTGTCCTCAAGCTCCACTCCATTAGCACAGAGCCGAGCAGACTTGAGCTCCTCCAGGATGGCAACAGGTCTGATGGAAACCCATCTTACCGCTGACCTCCATCTGAATAGAGTCAGCCAAGCTGCTAATAGACTTCCCCCTCGAGTCGCGATTATTTAGAGCGTCGCGCGGTTCAATTCAGGCCGGGTTTCGTAGCGTACCCCTCCCAGTGGGGTCGTCGCTTCGCCTTCCAAGCGAATAACAGAAACAATTCCGTAAGAGAAATTAATTTTCTCAGAGCAGCTTTAATTTACACGCCATGTGGAACGCCAATCATGCCGAATGTGTGATGTTGGGTGCAGCCTCTGGGTCGCAGTTATTTTTGCTTCCTGGTAGGAGTATTAATGCACTTATCAAAACATTTGTTTTAGGTTCGCTCTCACTGTGCAGAGGTGAAAGAAGCGTGTTTTCCAGATAGCATGTGCTCTCCCAGAGGCTGGAAGATTAGCCGCTCTGTAAATAAGCTAAGGGGGGGAGGGGGGATGGGGTAGGAAAACAGCAGATATGCAGAAAGAAAGAAAGATAAAAAAAAAAAAAAAGGTTGGACCCACTGAGCAGGTGGTGGGCAAATGTAAGACTTTATAAGCATTTCATTTATAGGTCTGTAATTGATTTTGACATGGAGGGAATTACGGTCAGGCTGCTAACAGCTATAAACATTCATCACGTTTGAACTCTGCTGTCGGTGAGGAGCCAGATCCATATGTGCAACTTGCATTAAACACCTTTGACCTAATCGTATCACCCACGTGCAGCTGTTACACCTTATACAAGTGTCAGTGAAACTTAAACATCCGCATTAAAGGAAAAGAACAACCATCTGATTATGCATTTGAGGATGGCTGGATATTCATGATGGATTTGCAATGATTTTGTTGTCAATATTATTTATTTATAAGATGCATTTAGCAACATTTAGGTTATGATGAGTTATGACATATTGAGTAAAAATGACAAGAACAGTAAATCGTTCAATAACATGCAAGTAGAAAATAAATTTTCATTTTATATAGACGTGCAACAGTTGGGTTCTGGAAGTAAAAGTGCCTTTCATTTTCTCGATAGAGAAATTGATTTTGAACAATAACTGAAAAACATTTAAAGACAGACCTACTATGAGCTCCGAGGTTGTTAATCAATGGTATATTCTTTTGTTGAAGCCATCATGAACTTCTGTTTTAAATCATCATATTCCATACTAATACTTCGAAATGTGGATTTAAAGAACAAAACCAGAGAAAGAATAACCCTTTGAAACTATTAAATAAGACAATATCAATATACATATAAAAAAACAGATAAATAATATATTATATACTATCAAATATTCTGGCTATATTGTTCAGTCCTAGTATACAGCAAGTTCTTCATTATGTCAGATTTATAGAAGCATAGCTTTTTTAAATAAGAATGTTTTTTTTTTAAATAAGAAGACATTTATATGTAAATGACCTCTGGCTTTGGCTAAACCTTTGCATGTGACCTTTTGCATTTCTCAGGGAAGGCCAAGTTGCTGCATACCAAATATGAATTTAAGTAAATGTAACACTGTTGCTCTAAATGAGCAATTGTGACATCTCATAAAAATTCTCAGTGGAGCTCATCCTATTTTCCATGATATGTGCCCTTTAAAACATAAGCGATGTTTCAGATGTTACCTGTGTGTTGGCTCCCAGTCTCAGACACATGCCTCCGGAGCCCGTGCCGTCACCCTGCTCAGAGGGGTTCAGGTGGCGACTGAACCGTGGCAGCGGGACGGCTGGACGACTGTCAGCAAGGAACATGTTGGCAGGTGCTGGTATGATAACAGCATTGGTCACGGGACCTGTTGGAGAGATGAGATGGATTAAAATATCAGTTCTCTATGAAAACTGTAGCAGTTTAGTAAAGGTTTGTGAATACTGAAATCCTGGAAGGAAAACAGTCTGTTTTAACACAAACCGTTTCCTCAGTCAAAATAATTAATATAGCAAATTATCTTCAATGTTTCAAATAAAATGTCATTATATCGGTGAAACAGTGCTCCATCGTTAGTTGGTGTAACAGATATATTTATGTAAAAGTGAATAACATACTCCGACCTGTACTTATTAAAATATATAAAAGAAATCACACTAAATTTTTATGATATTTTAAATTATTTAAAACTTCTTGCTGACAAATTGGACAAACCTAGTGGTTTGAAGGGTAGAGGCAAGGATTGGTAAAAATTTAAAATGACAATTAATTAACATTTTGGGGCTGCATTGAGATCCTTAAATAGAGTCTTTTAATGTCATCTAATAATAATTCTAAACAATAATCTAATAATAATTCTAAATATTCTTGACAAGATTTTGTTATATCAACTATTCTTACACTGAATGACATTAGTGAGTGTTTTCTGTAAATCATGGTAAAAATGAGTCGATGTTTTTGCTACAAATAAATTAATTAAATTAAACAGGACAAATAATAAATAGCAATAATAACAATATATTAAGAAATGAAGGATCATGTTACACCGAAGATTGAAGTAATGACTATATATTTTAAAATGTAATTTATGATGTCTGCGATGGCAAAGCTGAATTTTCAATTGTTTTCAATTGTTGTGAGTCTTGGTGAGCAAAAGAGACTTCCAAAAACATATATTCTGTGTGTGTGTGTGTGTGTGTGTGTGTGTGTGTGTATACACACATACACATATACATACACATATATATATATATATAAATAACTTAACTCCAAATTCAATATATATACACTAGTCGACTATCCATCTAAAACCAGAAAATCTCAAAGATCTTTCTACTTCAGTTTTCTCCCCTACTGAGTGGAATTGGATTGGAAGCTGAGGAGATAAAACCAGCAGATAATCTTTTACAACTCTGCACTCTGAGGCACTAAAGAGCTCTTCACCTCCCGCTTACAATGTTGGACATTTTTTATTTGCCCATTACTGTCAGTGTAGAACATATCAGCACCTATCACAGCAGCATCTGTGTGTCTGAAGCCCGTCTTTCACACTGACCGAAACACACCGGCAGAAGAAAGTTTGTTTGCCTTCATTGAGCTGACGAAGTGTCTACACACTCTCAGGAGTATAACAGCGTTCCTGCAGTTCACCTGAGATTAATTAACAGCAACCAGGTCCAACTAAGCTTCTGGCATCTGCTGTCTATTGTCCTCTATAAAAGAGCTAAACACAAATCATCTGCACCAGTGAACTACATTAGCTCAGGTACTAAACATCGCCCTAAAGCAGACTGACGGATCAAAACAAAAGTTTGTGAAGACCAGATAATCATGTTCTTCAGCATGATTTGAGAATGATCTAAAAAGCATTTTGTGCTTCACTGAATCAGGAACATCTGAGCTTTGGTACAAAGGAATTTTGATAAATAGAAATAGAAAATATATTACACACTACTGTTCAAATGTTTAAAAGTTTAGAAAGCCCTTGGACCGAAGGATGTGATTGGATGAACATTTTATGGTTCTATTTTGCATCACAGAAATAAATTACATTTTAAAATATATTACAATAGAAAAAAGATATTTTAAATTGTACTAATATTTCACAATATTACTGTTTTTAACTAGTTTTTGTCAACTAAATACAGCATAAGAGACTATATATATATATATATATATATATATATATTTTTTTTTTTTTTTTTAATTATCAGCATTAAATTCAGTAAAAATTTGAACTGAAAAAAGTAAAAATAAAATGAAAAATCCAAAATAGAAGCATTTTTTCAAAGATCTGTGGACCCCACTATACATCATCATTATATCAAACCCACAAAGTACACATATAAAATTCACCAAAAAGTTTAATAAACAAGCTAAATATTAAATACTGTCTGTACAAACAAATATATTTTATAGCAAAATCCTAAAACTATTTCCATGAATTGCAGGTCTGCATTAGATTCTGACACAGATTTTCAATATGTTGGCAGACTTTTGGACCTAATTTAGAGAAAATAGGATTCAAAAATTCTGTATTGAAATGCTGCATACAGTACACTGGTCTGATTTTTTTTTTTTTTTAGACAATGAAACAAAAAACTGAACCACACCACCGTAAGATCAGACATGCACCAGCAAGAGCTCAAAGTTTCCATAAAGGCCCAGAAAATGCCAGTGATTTTCCATCAGAAACAGATGAAACCCCAGCAAACATAATTAAGGTAAGTATCCACACTTCAAAGACGCTGTGGAGTAACTGTTTTCAACAGCACAATTTTGTCCTGTCATCCTGATATCCTCTAAAGATTAATCATTGCATAATTTCACAGAAAGAGACAGAGTGAGGAGATCTATCACACAGAAGAGTCTGTTGGCAGATTAGATTAGACTCATAAACTGTGTTGGCGTTTGATAGAAAAATTTAAAAATGAGCTCCATCACTCACACGGACTGAGTCATTCCAGACACTGATGGATCAAAAGTTAAAACTGGCCACACGGGAAGCATCTCGCCAAGCTGCAATTGTTTGTTAAGGGGTTTTCAGTTCCCCTGGCACAAGTCGCAGGACATCATTAGATTAAAAGAAGATAATAAAATAATCATAATTAAAAAAATATAACGCATGAGTGTGTGCCCATGTGGTCTAATTAAAAGCGCAATAGCTGGGCTGCTGTAAGCACGAAAACAGATATGGAGATCAACATCAGGCTGCGTTCATTCGCCTTCATTTTTGTTTTGAAGCCGTTAAAAAAGCGACTTGACTCCTCTGTTTCCTCTGAAGCCTTTCGATTCAGAATTGTTGATTTATTGAGGCCAGTCAAATGAACACAAAGCCAACTTCTGCAATTGGAGCTTCCGAGGTGGCCCTGCGCTTTCCGCGAAAAAGAAAAGACGCTGATAAATAGGTTTTCTGCAGAGCAGCGGCTCAGTGAACTGTGCCTACATTAATCCCTGTTTCTGAACGATGCCAAAACAATTATGATAAAACAGGTAAGCAGTGATGCAGCGGCAGACGCCCGCAGGACGAGCTGGTCTCTCGGCAGTGCGGACTTGGCGGAAGAAACGTGTCGCTCCTCTCCAAACGCAATTAAATTATATGGGTTTTTTCATCAATTCAACCTGGATCTGAACTGCTGAGAAAGGATCCAGAGCCCATGTTTTAAACAAGCCCTCTTTCAGGCCTACAATACCACCATCTTGCTTGTGGAACTAATGCGTCCACTAACTAGGCCCAGATGGAAACTGCTGATATTTTTGCATTTTCTGCACTTTTTACGGAAAAGTCTGTAGAATTATGTGGAATGGGTTTAAATAAGAAAAAATGTGTTGAATGGTGCATGCTGCAATGAAACTGTTATGTAGACAATAATATATATATATTAGGGGTGTAATGGTACACGCAAAAGACATCATGTCACTCAGGCAAGTCATTTTGTGAAATATTAGACTATACTTGTGGTCTTAGTGGTCTTAATTTTGTAATGTATATGTTTATATAAATATTTTATAAAACAAGTTAATAATATAATTATATTTCAACAACAACAACAAAATTGTATAATTTAGAAGTTAATACACACACACGCACAATATATATACACACACATACATATATACATGTGTTTACACACACATATATAGATACACACACACACATACATATATACATATATATAAAAATATATATAGTTGGGGAAAAAATTATTTGATCCCCTGCTGATTTTGTACGTTTACCCACTGACAAAGAAATGATCAGTCTATAATTTTAATGCTAGGCTTATTTGAACAGTTAGAGACAGAATAACAACAAAATAATCCAGAAAAATGCATTTCAAAAAAGTTATAAATTGATTTGCATTTTAATGGGTCAAATACGTATTTGATCCCCTACCAATCAGCAAGATTTCTGGCTCCCAGGTATCTTTCATACAGGTAAGGAACTGAGATTAGGAGCACTCTCTCAAAGGGAGTGCTCATAATCTCAGCTTGTTACCTGTATAAAAGACAACCTGTCCACAGAAGCAATCAGTCAATCAGATTCCAAACTCTCCACCATGGCCAAGAGCAAAGAGCTGTCCAAGGATGTAAGGGACAAGATTGTAGACCTACACAAGCCTGGAATGGGCTACAAGACCATCGCCAAGCAGCTTGGTGAGAAGGTGACAACAGTTGGTGCGATTATTCACAAATGGAAGAAACACAAAATTACAGTCAATCTCCCTCGGTCTGGGGCTCCATGCAAGATCTCACCTCGTGGAGTTTCAATGAAAATGAGAACGGTGAGGAATCAGCCCAGAACTACACGGGAGGCAGCTGGGACCATAGTCACCAAGAAAACAATTGGTAACACACTACGCTGTGAAGGACTGAAATCCTGCAGCGCCCGCAAGGTCTCCCTGCTCAAGAAAGCACATGTACAGGCCCATCTGAAGTTTGCCAGTGATTTAGAGGAGAACTGGGTGTAAGTGTTGTGGTCAGATGAGACCAAAATCCAGCTCTTTGGCATCAACTCAACTCGCCGTGTTTGGAGGAGGAGGAATGCTGCCTATGAACCCAAGATCACCATCCTCACCGTCAAACATGGAGGAGGAAACATTATGCTTTGGGGGTGTTTTTCTGCTAAGGGGACAGGACAACTGCACCGCATCAAAGGGACGATGGACGGGGCCATGTACCGTCAGGGCCAGGGCATTGAAAATGGGTCGTGGATGGGTATTTCAGCATGACAATGACCCAAAACACACGGCCAAGGCAACAAAGGACTGGCTCAAGAAGAAGCACATTAAGGTCCTGGAGTGGCCTATCCAGTCTCCAGACCTTAATCCCATAGAAAATCTGTGGAGGGAGATGAAGGTTCGAGTTGCCAAGCACCAGCCTCGAAACCTTAATGACTTGGAGAGGATCTGCAAAGAGGAGTGGGACAAAATCCCTCCTGAGATTGCAAACCTGGTGGCCAACTACAAGAAACATCTGACCTCTGTGATTGCCAACAAGGGTTTTGCCACCAAGTACTAAGTACTAAAATGTTTTGCGAAGGAAAAAAATACTTATTTGACTCATTAAAATGCAAATCAATTTATAACTTTTTTGAAATGCGTTTTTCTGGATTTTTTTGTTATTCTGTCTCTCACTGTTAAAATAAACCTACCATTAAAATTATAGACTGATCATTTCTTTGTCAGTGGGCAAACATACAAAATCAGCAGGGGATCAAATAATTTTTTCTCCACTGTGTGTGTGTGTGTGTGTGTGTGTGTGTATGTATGTATGTGTATATATATATATATATATATATATATATATTATTTAGAAAATCGCACTATATATATTGTGATTTTCTAAATGAGTTTTGAGATTGGATTTATAGATGACTAATCACACCATATCAATCACAATTTCATTCATTAAAAACTGTGCATTAAATGTGTTCATTTTAATTTTAACACATTATTCTCTCCATAATTAATTGCACAAAATTAACAAATTAACTAAAATGTGTACACATAAAATTAAAAATACAAATACAAATGGAAGCTTTTTCACTTGTGGACCCCATTGTATGCGTAACAAATTACATTAGTTAATGGCGACCCATAACATTTATCTAAATCAAAGAATTTAATAACTTAATAAAAGGGACTGGGATGTTTATAACTTTATGAATGATGGCATTCAAACTGAATGAAAATCTATGGGTGCAGATTCCACGTCAGTCTGCTAATAAGTACATAACAAATGAATGCAATGAATTTCACTAGCCTACAGAAATTCCTCAGAAGGTGCACATGTGAAGAAATGAGTCTGATGGCATGACAGCAGTCATCTCAAATTTAATAATGACAAATATTTCAAATCAAGTAAATCCCCTTTGTAAGACCCCTGTGAAGACGTTTGGCATATTTTCAACACAGCGAAGCTCCATGATTGTTTGGTTTTTCATATTTTCAGGAACACACAAGAATATTTCATTCAGATGGGATTTGGGAAATGATTGATTCCCTTCAAATTTTAATTATTCATTTGTTCGAGACTTTGATTTATATTTAGTCCCGGTTTGCATCTCTTGAGTGTTTGAGTAATCAAAAGGGGAAACTGTGATGACCTCCAAAAGCTTTTCTGAGTGACTGTACAACAAATGCAAAAATCACAGACACCACACAATAAAATAAAGATTACAGTATGTGTGTGTTTGGCACATTTATCCACATACACAGAGAGAAAGTCAGGATCTAAAGATGAAATGAATGATTTTCATCTTGAGATTTTGCTGGCAAGTTCAATTAACACCGGATTAATATTTCAAAATAACAATACTACAGATGAAAAAGACGGTTTGGTGCATCCCACATCTTGTGTCACGCTGTATTATGTTCAATGTCACTCATTTGGATCAAGGCTAAAAGATAACATACATGCAGGAGTTATTTCAAATCAAGCAGTGACTTACAGGGGGAACCGGGCTGATACTTCTTATTATTTTTGGTGGCGTATGCGGGAGGCATAACATGAATGTTAATGAGGGTTTTAAGACCTCCTGTAGTAAAATTAAGGACGCCTGCGGGTGGATTTACAGCACTCAAACATGGAAATGGTGAGGGAACCCCCTTCATCATATATTCCCTTGG
Source organism: Tor tambroides (assembly GCA_021397915.2). NCBI lineage: Eukaryota > Metazoa > Chordata > Actinopteri > Cypriniformes > Cyprinidae > Tor > Tor tambroides. The sequence continues at coordinate 28,987 of JAFVLL020028411.1, forward strand.
CACAACTCCAGTTTGCTCGCTGAAGTTCATCAGAATTATTTCATTTGACCGCTGCATATAGAGAAATGTCAAAGCCGAATTGTACTTAAAGGGATAGTTCACCCAAAACTGAAAAATCTCATTTACTCACCCTCAGTTGAATATAATAGTTTGGTCTCTTTGGTCTTGTTAATTTTACCCTCTAATATTATAATAATGTACCAAATGAGATGCTTCCCTGTATAGTTACAGCATTAGCTGGGAGAGATTTTTTTCCCTTAAGAAAACCAAACATCCTGAATAATCGGTATCGGCAAAAAACATTTAGTATCGGTGTATATATACAGTACTAGTTGCTCTTTCCATAAAATTAAAAGAAAATAGACTAACGTTTTAAGCTTTAAAAAAGACAGGTTTATTGTAATTTAAAATGTTTAATTTAGTATTTATTTCTATTTTTCTCTTTAATTTTCATGTTTTTTTGTATAATTTTCTTTTGTTTGTAATCTATTATTGTTGTTTTAGTTTTAGTTTTATAGTATTTTAGAACTCAAATTTAAGCACTAAATTTTTAAAGTAAATTTAAAGTTAATACACTAACTGAAATTCAAAAATGCTGAACAATGTTACATTTCACAGCACACTTTTGTGCTTTTGTCTTTATGTTCCAAGTTACAATGCAACATATCCAAAACTTGAAAATGATACAAAAAAAAAAAAAATCCAATTAATTTAGTTTTCAGAATCATGAAAATGTATTTTAGTATGTTTTTTCTCATTTGTTAGTTTTTATTTTTAATTTGACAAAAATCTTTTTATTAATGATAATAATAGCCTACTGCATGAAAAGCTTCATAAGTGACTCATATGTTATAATAAAGAAAATATTACGAGCAGCACCGCAGCAGGGCTCTGAAGACGTGAACTGATTCAGCCCCATTTATGAAGCATTTTGTGAATTATACACACCACTGAAAACATGATGGCAAAGTCTGCTGATGGCCTTGTAATAATGCATTGCATTATGTTACCAGCCATTCAGCCGTGCAGTCTGTTCATTCTCATCTGCTCAAATACAGCTTTTAAGAAAAACACCTGGAAGCAGGTTGGCTGAACAAAGCGTGACAAGGCATCATGGAAGTAATGCCATAAATGTCTGTCTTGGGGAAAGAACCAGACTGGAAGTGACATTTCTAAGATTTTTCGAAGGTTGTCATTCAGTGAAATGACAGAGAAATATATCACTGCCACAAATGCGGGAACGTTTTTATAACATTTTAAACCCCATCAAATGCTGGCCGGTGAAGAGTAGGCATCCTCCACGAAACTGCTTATGGTCGCTAGATTTGAAGAATCAAGATAAATGTGCCAATTTCTGTTTGTTTTGTTGTTGTTGTTTTTTCATTGACAAGGGAGTTGAATAATGCATTCACATCAGGAGGAATCTCAAGTAGAAAAAGAAGAATTTAATGAGAATGAACACGCGCGCAGTAGAGGAAGGGATGAGAGATAATGAAAGATATGCACATCCATGTAATATGCTTCAATCAGTCTAACACAAAGTTGTTTTGGTTGTGCTAATAAACGCAATCTGCTAAGTGAAATAAAGTATTTAGAAAACAAATAGCTAATGAATAATCATGAACTCAGGAAAAGTAGGGAGAAATCAGCTCCAAATAAGAATAAATACACACTTACCACAACTTTTGGGCAAGTCAGTACTTAATTATTTAAATCTTTTTCTTCTCTTTTTTTCTTTTTTTTTTAATAAATATTGATATTGGCTGATTTTAATCTGATTTAATCCCAAAATCATTTTAATTACTGATTTTAAGATATCTCTCCTTTTGTCCGTTTTTTTTTTTTTTTTTTTTTAACCTTTATGATGCATTCTGGGATTTTATCATGCATTCTGGGATAAGAATATATGGTGGCTTGTGAATTACAGAGAAAATCATGAATACATAAATACATGAATACATTAATAAATAAAGATAAAATGACCGAAATGCTGATTATAATCATTCAATACCAAAATGCATTCATAAAAAAAGATTCTAATTGTAACAAACTAGTTAACTACATTAGTTAACATGAATGATACTGCAGCATCTTAGTTAATTTCAACATTTGCTAATACTAAAATCAAGCTAACCTTTTAAAGGGATAGTTCACCCAAAAATAAAAATTCGGTCATTTACTCCGCTTCAAGTTGTTCCAAACCTGTATGAATTTATTCTGTGGCACACAAAAGACAAAGAAAATATTTAGAATGTCGGTAACCAAATAGTTTCTAGCCTCCACTGATTATTCATAGTATTTTTTTTTTCATTTATGGGGACCAGCAGCTATTTGGTTACCCACATTCTTCAAAATATCTTTTTGTGTGTGTGTGCGTGTGCGTGTGCGTGTGTGTGTGTGTGTGTGTGTGTGTGTGTGCGCGTGTGTAACTGAAAAAAACTCTTACAGGTTTGGAACAACTTGAGGGGGAAAAATTTTTCATTTTTGGGTGAACTATCCCTTTAACATTTGTTAATGCACTATGAACTACAACAAACAATAACTAACTAATAAATTCTGTAAAAAGGATATTGTTAAATGTTAGTTCTTATTAGCATTAACTAATGTTAGCAAATGAGACCTAACTATAAAGTGCTACCATAAAATAACTTTTTACCTAAAATGTGTTTGTGCTATGCATCAGTATCATGTTATCATCTAAGCAACATGCTGACACTAACCTCCACTGAATCAAATGTGATGTGCTTCGCCTGAGCAGCATAATTTGTTCCAAATCGTTCACTTAATTTCTTTGTCAGTTGGAAGCTGTGTTAAAAGGCAGCTCACTAGGTTTTGGAGCAATAAACACTCCAGAATTAAACTCCACTGAGTCATGAAATGTAGTTTGTGTGCTGCGTACTTAGGCGAAAGTATTATTCTTTGTTGTGGGCAATCAGGGCCGGCTAATTATCTCCCACTCAATCATGGAAATTGATTCACGGGATACTGGCTCCATTCCTAGAATTACACTAATGGTGCAGGCTACTCCGACACGCGGTCATAAATCGTGTGTGCCGGCTTCTCGGGTCACATAACGCGGCGGTTGGGAGTGACAGGGAAAAACGCAAAGAGGTGGGTAACATGCACGCTCTGCCAGCGCACTGCAGAGACTCCTGGCATGATGACACCCCAGAGGGAATGGATGTAAAATTTGCGGCCGTAATTCTGCCAAATGTCCAAGAGGCTTCCTTCCCAAAGGCTTTGAGCTTTTTCTTTAATCTTGCTTTTGGACCAAACCTGATTTGAATGGTACGTTTCACACCACATTTCCGTTACTACTATAGCAGCCCTTTGACATGACTCCTTAAAGGAACACTCCACTTTTTTTTAAAATAGGCTCATTTTACAACTCCCCTGGAGTTAAACAGTTGAGTTTTACCGTTTTTGAATCAATTCAGCCGATCTCCGGGTTTCAAACTGAAAGTAGTCCCCAGTTAGGTAATTAGTTATGATATAGCTGGGGACTACTTTCAGGTGCTGCGTAATATCACTGCGCCTGCTGCACACATGGTACGGCAGCAAAGTTCCTTGATTATTACGCCGGAATGAGAGTATAGTTCCTAGCCATATCGGCCTAGAAAATCGCAACTTTTCATTTTCCGTCGGTCTTAGTACATGATGTAACTACAGAAGAGTCAAGCTTTAAACAGGAAAATTATCGAAACTCTTTGGTCATGTTTGAGCGAGATTCTAACGGTCTAATCAGATTCAATGAGCTATGCTAAGCTAAGCTAAAAGTGCTACCGCCAGACCCGGAGATCGGCTAAATGGATTCAAAAACGGTAAAACTCAACTGTTTAACTCTAGGGGAGTTGTAAAATGAGCCTATTTCCAAAAAAAGTGGAGTGTTCCTTTAAAATATTCCATGGAAAAACTAAATATTTTTCATAAATTGATAGTTTTTCATGTTAGAAGTAGGGAATAACACCTAAGGAATGGCAAAAAGCCTAATGATGCACCATTTAAATAAATACATAAAAATTACTTTTAACTGAAAACAAAACCAAGAAACAAAAAAACAAGAACAAAAATAACATTTAATAATAAATTAATTTATTTAATAATCAACACTTAAAAAAAAACTGAGTTGCATATAAACTATCAAGTTGAAATATATGTTTACATACATTTATAAAACAGTTATAGTTCTTGAATCTGATTGGCTGATTGCCTTTTCCAGCAGTGCGATATTCTACTGATAACAGCATTCCAACCGTTCCACCGTTTGTATCGCTCTGTTTGCGGTATTTTTCACATGCAGTCTTGTCATAGCTGACACCCAAACCCACTATAATTTTAAAAATAATACTATTTTTGTGTCACGGAATGTAGTTCTAAGAGTTTTAGGTGAGAATTTAGTTGTTTAGAATTCAAATATGCGGTTTATTAATAACGATAATATCTATTTGAAAATTTGCTTCGACATTTTCGGAGATGTGAGCTTTTAATACAGTACTGCAATAAGCTTTTAAATAAACAACTCAACATTCCTTCGTTACTAATTCTAAAGTCGTTTTCGAATTAGTAATGGAGGCTTGGGCTCAGCTGTTAAACTGTCAGCTTGAGATTTGAATCTGTGGCGGAAGGAAATAGTTCCGTAAAAAAAGGTTTTTAAAGGCATTCCGTTGTTCTCGCTTTTTTTATTGACACACTTCAGCCGTTGAACTGTTGTATAAACGCAATATCAGGCGAGTGGCCGTATGATATGGCTGTATAGCATGCTATGATTACCTGCGGCCTCGTGCCTACATCGGAATCACAGCCGTGCTGATATACAGCCATATCACACTGCTACTCGTGTGTTATCGCTCATATCAGCAAAAAGCTTTCTGCAGGTTTTACAAAGGTAAATATACAATGTTTTTAAAAAGAAAGAAAATTGAAAGAATAAATTGAATGGAACACAATACATCAATTTGTAAATGTAAATGTAAATATCTAGAGTATATATCTAGAATATCTAACACTTTAGCATTTTAAAATACAACTACCAACTGATTTCCATTACTTTTTATTCATTCATCTATTCATTCATTTAAAAATAGTTTAAGGTTTGAATGGCTCTGCTCCCAACAACTAGAATTTAATCATTTTTACTGATCACACTGAAAGAAAAAAAAAAGAAAAAAAAAAGTGATGCTCTTCATCAGTATTTTTGTCTTATTTTCCAGCGCAAATGTCTACATACTCTTAAATCAAAACACATTTACTTGAGAAGCAAAATGACATGAGAAATGTTGTTTTCTGTGAAATTGATCAAAATGAAATGAGTTTATGCATAAAACAATAACACATATTTGCCAGTGGGCTCGGAAAATGAACTTAATTCAAAGGGAAAACATGTTTTCATTCCCAATTGACCTTTGTTTGTTTTTGATTTAAGCATAAACTCACTTTTTGTGTTAAGTTTCTTAGAAAACAAGACTTCATATCTTCATTCTGCATATGAAGTAAATGTATATTGATTTTGAAGGGTGTTTAGATGTTCGTACTGGAAAACAAGGCAAAAATACTGAGCAAGATACTAATTTTTTGCAGTGTATGCAGCATTTAATGCCTTGACTTTATGAAATTGACTTTCTGTTCTTTTTAAGGCTTTATTTTGGATTGCAATCATGAGGCAAGTTTCCACATGGGTGATAGGTGTTAGACAACCTTTTACGTGTAAATTATGTGTAAAATAAATAAATAAACACTGTGTGCTGCTTTTGTTTCATGTTGTATTTCATCTAAACACCTAAAAGAAATCAAGATGGGGCAAATACATTTTCACAGCACTGTATTCTTTTATAGCCAACTGCACCAGAATGACAGGTGCTTGAATAATTTTTTGCACTAATCTGGTCTATATTAGACAACCGTTCAACATATATTTAAGACATATATATCACCAGGTCAAGAAACATGAACTCAATTTGAGGCCGTGTCTAATAAAATCCGAAAAGTCCATCCCATCTGATAATCCAGTGGCAGTGAGACGGCCAGCGAGCAGGAGACGGGAGGGGAATGGAGTGATTCTGACATCTCCATTTGGTTTTCAGCCGTCTGAATGTTCTCTGAACCCTCTTTTCTTTCAGAGTGCTCTTGTCTTTAGGTCAGATGGGATTAAGAGATTAGATGCGTAGTAGTTAATTGCCAGTGCTGAGTAATTAACACAGGGGTCAACAAACCTGACCTCTTCTGCCTGACACAATGACTTTTGAACTAATCAATCGATGTCTGGGGAGAAACTAAAACATAACTTTCAGTCGTGTGACAGTTATTCAACTGATTTCAAAACAGTCTTGCTTTTCCAGTTACTTTTTCCAACTAAGTGGTATCGCATGATATAACTCTACATTAAAAGTCATGTGGAATTTGCATGCAACTTTACAGCTGAGGTCTTTTATAAAAGTTGTGTTTCGCTTTTATTCTTAACGTTTCTTCATGATGTTTGACATGCTGAATACGAAAATCACATTATGCTTTGTGTATTATTAACAGTGCTAATGAAAACTAAAAAAAAATTAAAAAACAGCTGATCTGCTATTAGTCATGCATAAAAATGGCATAATACTCAGTTAACAACAGTTAGTACAAAAACTGCACTACAACAATCTGCACTAAACCAATGCTTCATTATTAATGCTACAAGTTCTAAAATTGACGCTATATGTAAAAATAAATAGCACAATAATAATTAGCACCACAAAAGCCTATCATTTAAAAATCTGTTTTTAAAGACTTAATGTTTTTGGAAGAATCCTCTTATGCTCACCAAGGCTGCATTCATTTGATCAAAAATACAGAAAAAAAAGTAGTAATATTGTGAAATATTATTACAATTTAAAATAATGGATTTTTATTTGAATATATTGTAAAAAAATGTATTCCTGTGATGCATGTCTTCAGTGTAAAAATCTCAGACCCCAAATTTTTGAATGTTAGTGTGTACATGGTGGAAAAACAGATGGTGAGTGAAAGTGGAAGAGAAAATAAGTGTACTACCCAAGCTGTCCAAACATGAACACACTAAATATTTCAATTGAAGTCATAAGCAAATAGTTTTCCTAGCAATGCTAGGATTGCCGTGTCAAGTTGTTTGACAGATTGCTTGCACTGTTTAATGAGGTTGAAACTAATTTATCGGCAGGACACTACATTTTGCTGTAATATTCTCTTCTGTAAGTGATATAAATTCAAAGTAATGTGTTTCCATTATGCAAAATAGCACAACTTAACAGCAAGTGAGCAATTAAATGTCATAGCCTTCACATACTTCAAATGAACACTCACTGAAGCCACTAACCTGGCAAAAAGCTTGGCAAATCCAGTAATTACTTGACTCAACCTGGTAGCTTGTAATCAGAACATTGTTTCCTGGCAGACTTATAAAAAACCCTGGGCACTCTTACTCCCAGGAACTGTCAGCCAATCAAGGTCTTTTCAGAGTGTATAGAGCAATGTGCATCAGAAACTCCTTGTCAAAAGTCACATCAAACAACCAGGGGCAGCTGAATCTGTTGGAGTAACTTTTGCCATAGAACATTCTCATTAACTTATTACAGAGAAATCCCCATGGAGCACCCTGAGATAAGTGCCTCGCTCAAGGGCACAACAGTGAGTCTCATGGCTCGCTCCTTGCAGGTGTCGAACCAGCAGCCCTTTCAATTTCCTCCTGTGCCTTTATCACCACAACATCCCACCCTCACAAAAGTAAGGTCAAGAATAAAGGTTAAATAAAAAAATCTTGCATTAGAGACTGTATCTTTGTCTAGGGCTAGGCAGTGAACAATATCATAGAGATAGCACTATAATTTAACAATGATCGTTATCGTTAACAATGATAAATTCTGGACATTTTTCCTCAATCTATACAGCTGATCACAAAGCAGAAATAAACACAACAGGAGTGAGTCAGTGCATGTAGCTAATGAGTCTGCATGTTCTGCGTGTCTCTGTGTGAACAAATGGTGTAGTTTCATCTACTATCCAAAAAACCCAAGCACACATGATGCTTACAATGTTTTCACCGTCTGCTGTTTCAATATACGAGACATGAACACACAAACTTCATCTCCAGAGCTGCTCTCAGAGTCACCTCACCAGCTTTACACCATTTCATTTGAGAAAAAACTACCAAACATACACTTAAACTTAAAGATCTTCATGACAAACTGCCAAAATAAAAGTTCAGTTTAACTTGAAGAAATTCTGACAGAAATATATTACTATTCTGTACTAAAATGTACTTCTCAATATAATAATATTACTATTACTTTTAAGGAATATCAAACAACCAAGATATTTTTACATCCAATTTATACAGTTCTGTTGTAACACCATTATGATGATTACTTTGTATTCAATATTAAAATCAAAGAATACAGAAAAAATAGAGACTGAAAACACAGAATTTAGCAGAAAATAAAACATTTCATGGAGCCCAAAATTAAAAGACAGCTCCTCGGCAGAGTTTAACTATGAGCAAACAAGTTACATTTACATTCATTCTAAAGGTCAAAAAAACAAAACGTGGAAAGCATTTCCCCATTGATGGTAAATGAATCTTGATAAATATTGATATTGTATGATACGGAAAAAAATAAAAGTGATAATATTTTTGGCCATATGGCTGAGCCCAATCTTGGTCAATTTCTGAGCTTCCTTAAGAGGGACTTAATATTAGGCTGTTAATAAAGTAAACTGAACAATTATGCCCTTCAGCCTTCTGAACACGAAATGTATGTAAATGACACTTCAGTTCTGGCCATTTTGGCTGAGACGTTTGTTTGGGTCGCTCTCCTTTCGCTCTGTCATTTGACAGGCCGCCTGCTGGCTTTATTGAAGACAGATAAAAGGAGGAGTGGGGGTATCAGCTGCGTCTGGGGATGAGGCGTGAAACTGGGTTTAATTGCCTCCATGATCAAGAGCCTTAAGGAGAGATTCGTTGCCCCTCGTCCAGCTACAGCGAGTACACAGAACCCACTTCGCTCACAATCACGCATCTCCTTGTGAAGTTAAGAGACAAGCTTGCACCCTGTCCTGGTTGTCAACAGACCCAGGAGAGTGGATTTCTGTCACAAACTCAAATAAAGAGAGTCATGATGTGCAAGACTGAAAGAAATGCAATTTATGGCCAAATACAACAGAAATACTAGAAATGAACCATTTCTACCAATATTAACACTTCTTGTTTCTTACAATGTTTTACACTTAAATTTCAAGTTTACTGAAAAATGGCAGCATCTAAATCAGCATTTCAAATTCATACAGTAATAGAGATAGTTCAGGTTTTCCAATAAAAGGTGACATTTTGGTTCCAGTAAAATAGGTTTGACCTTCTCTATTCTTACATTGATTTACATTAAAATTTTAAGTTGGTGCCATCTAAAGGAGTATCTCAAATGCATACACATTAGTAGAGATGACATGACAATTGATTTGACCTTAACTTTTTAATCAATATTATGACTTCTGTGTAACTCGTTATCAGTTCTTAAATATTGGGTTAACCCATAAATGATCTATCTCTATGATATCCATGATCTATAAATGGTGGTATCTGAAACAGTATTTCAAATTCGTACACATTATTAGAGATAGATGATAAATGATTTGACCTTTCTTTTAATCAATATTATGAATTTCCTGCATAACTTGAATACTGGGTTTATCCATAAATTCATGCACAATAGCAGAGAGACAATAATCTGATTAAGCGTTATTTTTTTCCCATTATGTACATTTTTTCACATGATCTGTTATCAGCTCTTAAACACCAGGTTTACCCCATAAATGGAGCCAATGAAAACAGTGTTTCAAATTCATCCATAATAGTAGAGACAGTCAATAACCAGATCGACTTTTTATTTTCTTTTTTTTTTACCAATATTTAAATTTTAAATGACGGTGTCATTTAAAACAGTTTTTCAAATTCATTCACATTAGTAAAGACAGACCAATACTATTTACCGTTATTAACAGTTTTTGCCTAATCATTACTTCAATATCTGGTTAACAAATAAATGGTTAACTGGGTGCACCTTTTACAACTGTTGTTTGTCAGACAGCATAGCGAGATATACAGTGCCCTCCATAAGTATTGGAACAGTAAAGACAAAATTGCTCTGTTGGCTGTGGAGTCAAGACATTTGCAAATATGATTAAAAGAT
>JAFVLL020028411.1:39279-130586 GCA_021397915.2 Tor tambroides
ATTCACTCCCCCCACCTACAATCCCTGCCGGACCTGAGACTCGAACCCACGACCTTCGGGTTACAAGTCCAACTCTCTATCCATTAGGCCACGGCAGCCCCCAAAAAGCCCTCAAGACCAAACACGACTATTTAGAGTCTCATTGAGATCTGTCCACATTCCAACAATCAAAGGCTACTGTGTGTCACAAAATAAGAGGAGTCCTTTGGTGCTCTTCCTTCCTTTCTTAACAACTCATCAGCTGAGACTGATTTTAAAAAACCTTCCCATCGTGCAAAAGCGAACAGGACACATGGACAGATTGAGACCACAACTTTTTTCTTTCTCTCTTTTCTTAAACTTATGTTTCTCGGATTGAGTGTGCTCATCCCTCAATGCCAGCACTGACATTCTGTGAGATAAAAGAGATTTAATGGAAGATTCCACACCTTTTTCTCCCTCTCCTTTTTTTTTTTTTTTTTAATCAGAATGACTATGCTGAAGTATAAATCCTTTGATATTCCCACAGACGCTGAACACAGGGGTTCAAGGACAGAAGGGCGAGAAAAAGAAATCGAGACTTAAAGCCCTGAACGCAAATACTGGATCCAAAGAAAGCCGCAAACACAGCAGAGAAGAATAAAGAGTTTTGCTGGATTATAGATGAGGTGTGTGTGTATGTGTGTGTTTGTTTGTGTGTTGTTATGGATTATGATAAGTGTTTTGGAAATCTAAGTCAGGATGACATGAAGTGAAGAGGAAACATTTTTTAAGCATTTTTAGTCGTTACACCAAAAAAGCATCAAGACAAAACAAGCACAACTGAAAAGCATACCTAAACATTCAAACAATAGCCTTGTTTTAAAACCAATCTTAAGACATGATAGGCAAGATTATGCTACCTTCTGAGATATCAACTTTGAGCTATTCTGTAGTGGATAAGCTAAAAGCACTATTCTGTATGGATGGATAAAACAATGCAACAATGCAGAGATTAATTCAGTACTAATAAAACAATTAAAACTATGCAGTATGTCTTCAATGATTATTAAAATTTGTTGTTAACTTAGCAGCATGAAGGAATGTTGTCTCACTGTCTCAGAAAAATAAAAAATAAAGCAAATATTAAATAAATATTAAATAATAAAAATTATACAATTAAAATTATTAATTTTATAATTTTATAAAATTTATTTCATTTAAATATATTCATGTTCAACTAAATAAAGAAAGAAAGAAATGATTGATTGATTTATAAATGAAGAAAATGACAGTTAAAAAAAAACGACATGAAATAGTGTGTAATACTTCCAGTGAAAAAATTACAACTCTGTCATCATTTACTCTCCCTCATGTTGTTCCAGATCTGTTTGAATTTTTTTCTTCTGCTCAACACAAAAGAATATATTTTGAAGAATGTTGGTAACCAAACAGTTGATGGTAGCCACTGACTTCCATATTATTTTTTTCCATACTATGGAATTCGATGGCTACCATCAACTGTTTGGTTGGGGAACAAATCTTTTTCCCAAATACAAGGAATGAAAGTACCGTTCACCTCAACACTGCCCGATCACATCTCTTCTTACTCATCTGAGGAAATGTTTAATCTTAATTAATCCACTTTCTAGACACTAATGATTAAACAGGTGAAAACAGCAGCCACGGTTTACAGGCCAATCAGAGCCAATTAACAACAAACTAATATTTGAGCCAAGGACCTGGAAAGATAAAGAGACTGCTAGAGCCAGCTTTCCGAAAAACAATCTTACGCTACAACGCTCTCTGTCAGTGATGCTGCTAATTCAAGGTGAAGGTTAATGACCGCAGAAGTTTAGGGAAACATGTCGTCATTGAAGTGTGTTAATGTACTTCAGTGGACGAGCAGTTTTACACAGCAGGAGATGACACAGTTTGTACATGAAAACATACAATTAGAATATCCCAGCATGCCAAAGTTACATCTTTGCTAAATGTTCTGTATAGATCATTTTTAAAGGTTTATCTGTTATATATTTTTTTTCTCAGTTACCAACAGGTTTTTGGAAAAATTTAAACCTTTGCGTTGATTTTCAGCTGTCAAATCTTTAAAAATGGATCTATGAAAATAAGAGTGTCCATGACAAAGGAAAAAATGTTATGTGGTATAACCATTAAATAATAAAATATTTTCCATAATACCTTAATCATTATTTTCATATACATTTAAGATTAAAAGAACTGTTCACAAATATCATAAATTATTCATTCATAAATATCATTGTCTTTGTAATAATAAGGCCTGTAATGTAATAATAATAATCATTTCACTGCAAATCAAACCACTCAGAGATACTGAAAACACTGGCTCATGAGCTGCTTGCTTTTTATTGGATGATTTTGGTTTTATTTTGATTAATCGTGCGTCCCTAATTTCAAGAGACCTATTGACCTTGACACACAGTTTTGAGGGTCTGCTTGGGTCCTTTATGATGTCATTTCCTGTTTTGTTTTTTAACTAATGAGGTTTTTTTCTTTAGCATGATATCAAGGCAGTTGTATCACCCTGCTACATCTGACTTTACACCGCCGGTGTCGTTCTTTGCGGTGTTTTCTAGCCTCCACAATGAGTGTGCGCAGCCAATGTCACTGTACTGACACTGTGATTGATGAGACCAAAGATCAACCCCTGCAGCCCAACGCTTCATTAGACAAAAGGGGAATCAATCACGACAGACGCAAACCCTGTACCACAGTGGAATGAGAAAGAACCATGTCAAAATCTGATGTAAAGTTTGTCTTAATCAAAGTTCAGTTCAAAGAGGTGAATGATGATTCTGACTTGTGGAGAATAAAAAATTCATTGATTAGTGAAGGAATCTGCCAGAATCCATGAGCTTTAGACATATTGCACTTGCTGTCATCACTGGTACGGCCTTGACTTGCGTCACAACATAGAAAAGAAATAACAAGCGTTCAGTGGACAAGCTGCATTGCTTCAGCATTGACAACAATAGCAGGATGTTCGGCTGTTATCAGGCATTTATGTTGTTAGCTTTTGGCAACAACAAAATCAAGAAAATGTGTAAAATGAATTTATTACACATGTAAACTGACAAATGATGCTAAGAGAACAGAGACTGTGACTGCTGAACGGGATTTCATGCCTGCTTCATGAACAGGGTACAAATTAGGGCCAGCAAAAAGACTAAATTGATTACTTAAAATCTTAATTTACTTGCAATTTTCCTTATACTGTAGAAAGGCTTCAAATGTGTATCATTATTTGCATTAAAAGTGTCATTTATTTATAAAATATTACATTTTTGATCATTAAAGTTTTGATCACAATGAATGGGATACCAACTCAGTGGATTATATGCATCTGTAAGTATCCATATGATCTGCATGCAAAATGTTACATTTATTCATAAAATATTACATTTTTGGTCAATTTTGATAATTAAAGTTTTTATTACAATGAATGGGATACCAACTCAGTGAATTATGCATCTATAAGCACATAGTATGCATATTATCTGCATGCAAAATGTTACATTTATTTTAAAAACATTACATATTTGGTCATTTTTGATCATTTAAATTTTTATCACAATGAATGGGATAACAACTCAGCGGAGTACAGTATATGCATCTACACGCATAACAAAACACATAGCTCAATAATACAAAATACTGTAAATCAGCTCAATCAAAAAATAAATAAATAAATAAACAGAATAGAAATATTTTTTATACAGTATTTTTTTAAAGAAATAAATACTTTTATTTATCAAGGATGCATTAAATTAATCAAAAGTGACATTAAACATTTAAAATGTTACAAAAGATTTCCATTTCAAATAAATGCTGATTTCAAAAAAACAAAACAAACAAAAAAATATTTTATTTTTATATTATATAATATTAATTATATAATATATAATTTTATATTTTTAATAAATTAATATCCATTATATTAATGAATTCATGTTTTCAACATTGATAATAAGAGATGTTTCTTAAAATAGAAAACATTTAATTTAAATTGCACTAATATCATAATGTAACTGTTTTTACTGTATTTTTGATCAAATGAATGCAGCCTTGATGAGAATAAGAGACTTCTTTCAGAAACATTAAAATCTTACTTAAACATTAAAATATTAATTATTCAATAACACAACAGAGAAAGGAATAAATGGTCCTCTTAAGAAAAACTTTGTCAGATAATAGTTTATCTAAAGTACTGTATCTAATAGCTCTCACAAGACTGAGAGATCAACGTGCATCCCAAACATATGCAGAAGATAAAAGCAAACCAGACCTAGAAAAGCCTCCATTGTCAGATGATCCAGTCTGTCGACATGAAAAGAGCTTCTGCTTCAGAATAAATGAATTATTGAAAGAAGTTATGAATGAATTCCAGGTATAAAAAAAAACAGTGAATGCTTAGTACATTCTTAATATAGCTCAAGTGAGGATTTGACTTCATTTACATTTATTTCTTCTTAGCTGAATGCTTTCTTCCTGCGGCAGAGCTAACAGTTTGAGAGGTCATTTTATCATCTGTGCTAAGGGTTTCTGCATCTAGATGGAGGACTTCTATAGTATCTGGAGGAAACTGTCCATTAGCTTTCTCACTGATCTCGTGGCAGTTGCTCGGCTGGCACAGACCCCCTTTATGTGAACAGAAGAAAGTCTAGCAGGCAGCAGGAGGGTCAGTGAGAAGTCAGTTGCACTAGTCTAATAAAGAGAACTAAAGAGCAAATTGGGAGCTATTTGTAGTAAGAACTGGATTTTCTTGGCTTCAGCTTAGTGTTAATAATAAGCCCTGTTTAAATGAGATGTGTCTGTGTTCACCATCATTATGTGGACTCCTGAGGACATAGATGTGGTTTCCGGAGAACTGCTGGCTCTGATGTGCTTTCATTATCATTGCTTTTGGGCCCTTGAGTAATCCTGGCTGCTCTGTAGCTGCTGCAACATGGCAGTATCTGTGTTTCTCTCGACCTCTCGCATTTGGCCAAGGTACAGTGGTCTTTCTAAAGAGCTTAAAGAGGGCTTGTCGAATAAGAACAGCAGATTTAAGGTCCAAAGACCCTGTTATTAGGCTCTTGAACAGAACTGGAGCTTGTAGTGGGTCACTTGTAAGAGCTTTTCAATGGTAAATAAGAGTGACTCTGTTTAAAAACATTAAATAAATCATACAGGTTTTTTTTTGTGTGTTCTTTAATATGGACCTGTTCATCATGATGGAGTTTTAAAGAAAAATTAAAAATGTAATTCCAGCTCATTTTTGCTTTCATATGAAAAAATGTAAATACTTTCATGTAGACTTTCAAAAATTCTATTAAAAATTATTTTACTATTATATAATATCTAATAATATATACTATACTACACTACTGTTCAAAAAGATTTTTTTAATTAAAACTTTTATTCAGCAATAACATTAAATTGATCAAAAGCGATAGTAAAACTTCTATGTTGCTACAAAAAAAATCAAATAAATTCTGTTCTGAATAGGGGTGGAACAGTTCAACTTTTTCACGGTTCGGTTTGTATCACGGTTTTAGAATCACGGTTTCGGTACGGTTCGGTATGTTTAGGGAAAAACTATACTGTCAAATAAAAATAAAGAAAATAAGAATAATCTACCTAACTACAAGCTCAACTAAATAAAATAGAGTAAAGAAACAAATAAAATAAACCGTGATTTTCGGGGGGATGGGGGGGTTTAAGGTAGGTCTATAGCATTAGTTTTTATGTAGCCTACATAAATTGAATAAAGTGATCAAATGTAAAACAGCATTGCATATTTGACTGTATAAATTAAAAATGAATCTTTATTAAAGTTACAAAAGCGATCCAATCAAGAGCAGTGAGTGATTTCTTTGTTGTTGCTGTTTGATTAATATTAAGAAAGTGCTGTCACTTTAAGAGAATGCACTGATCCAGTGCACTGATGCTGCACGTTCAGCCGGCTATATCTGCTATATATGATACTTACCAAGACGGGCATTTTGACAATGTTTGTGTGAATTTGTCCATTCAAACACAATACCTCAGAGAGAGCTTGCTGCTATGCGCGTTCTGAGGCGCGGGTTTGCCCGCTTCTGATGAGCGCGCGCGAGCTCGTGTCCACTGGCTCTTAAATGTTTAAACTGGCAAAGCTTACATGAGTTTGGTTTAAATACAGATATCAACAGGGGCTGTTCAGGTCTCATCTGTGCGCGCGCGCTATTAGCACCCGGGTGATGACGGAATTATTTTTTAATTAATTTTTTATTTATTTTTTTTTTTTTAAATCGCTGTTGTTGTGATGTACTGGGAAGCCAGAATGCCCATCCATCAACAAAAGCGCACATTAGCAGAACCCTTTTTTTTTTTTACGTGTTATTACAAACCATATTGCAGATGCGTTGTCAGACTGAAGATGAACCGCGGTTTTAGCGCGTGCCGAACCGTGAGTGGAGAACCGTACGGTTCGGTTTTTTTCCGCAAACCATGCCACCCCTAGTTCTGAACATCATTCAAGTTATTTTAAAAATGTATCACAGTTTTCACAAATTTATTAGGCAACACAACATTGATAATAATCAGAAATTTTTCATCAAATCAATATATTTCTGAAGGATCATGTGACACTGAAGAATGGAGTAATGATGCTGAAAATTCAGCTTTGATCGCAGGAATAAATTACATTTTAATATATATTAAAATAAAAAAACAGTTATTTTAAATTATAATGAAATATTTTTTCAAAGATCAGCATTTATCTGAAATAAAAGCTTTTGAACATTATACACTATACCATTCAAAAGCTTGGAGTCAGTATAATTTTTTTTTTTTTTTTTTTTAGAAATTATAGAAATTAATACTTTTATTTATCAAGGATGCTTTAAATTGATCAAAAAGTGATGATAAAGATATTTATAATGTTACAAAAGAGTTTCTGATAAATGCTGTTCTTCTGAACTTTCTATTCATCAAAGAAACCAGAAAAATTCTATTCAGCTGTTTTCAACATAAAATAATAATAATAATAATAATAATAATAAAAATAAATGTTTTTGAGCAGCAAAGCAAATCAGAATATTAGAATGATTTCTGAAGGATCATGTGACTGGAGTTATGATGCAAAAAATTTAGCTTTGAAATGTAATTTATTAAAATGTAATAAATTACATTTTAAAATATATTCAAATAGAAAACAGTTATTTCAGAATATTACTGTTTTTGCTGTACTTTGGATCAAATAAATGCAGGCTTGGAGAGCAGAAGAGACTTCTTTAAAAAAACATTAACAATCTTACTGTTCAAAAACCTCTGACTGGTAGTGTATATCAACGTTCAAGCTCATAAATATATTTTGAAAGAGAGATATTATGGATTGCTGCATCACAAGCTGAAATGTGTAATTGTAAGTGTGTCTGTCACTGACAAACCGGTAACACTTTAGAATAGGGAACACATATTCACTATTACCTAAGAGTTTTCCCTCAATAAACTCCTAATTTGCTGCTTATTAATAGTCAGTAAGATAGTTGTTTAGGTATGGAGTAGGATTAAAGGATCTAAAACATCAGAATAAGGCAACCCATTAAGACAAACCCATATATGCTGACCAGCGATCATGTATTTCACAAGATTCACAGGGTGGTCACGACCCTGTTATTTTGGGCCTGAAAGTGGAAAACATGATCTGTTTTAGCAGTTTTAATCATTCTTCTGTTAACCATCCAAGCTGGCATGTGTATCAGAGGACGCCAACAATCCCAATTTGCCAAATATTTTCTGATCAACCATCCTAGCCAGTTTATTCTGTAATATCCGATGGCTTTGTTGGTGAATCTGCTGGCTTATTGTGTTTACCTAATTAGCTTTGCGAAGAGAAGGAGACTTCAGATAAATATGCTTGAATAAAGCCTGTGGTCTGGTGAGGAGAGCTAAAAAAGACTCATAGCCATGAACCTTCCATTAAAAACCACAACAAACTGTTATAAAGCAATAAACAAACTGTTGTAGTGCCACAGAGCGTAACTCGCAATAAACATCTCATTGCTGAACGGCTCCATCTTCTAAATTAGAAGTTATATATCGCATTATACAGTACACACAGCACTATAGCACACTAAATTGCACCATATTGTACTACACAGGCAGAAGTGTAACAAAATAAAACACATTGACTGGGTTTTCTCAGAGTCTGGTTAATTTCCAGCTTGCACCGTGCTATTTTCTGCTTTTCATTTAGTTTGAGGTAATAGGTGTAGGCTTAATTAAAATGATGGCCTATCATGATTTCACACTGAAATATCATTTTAGGTCTTTCATTTAAGATTGAGACTTTCTGCCTCACTGCAGTTGCTAAGTCACAAAATTTCCTTAATATCTAGCTTGCATTAAAGGAATATTCAAGATTTAAAGTCAAACTCCCCTAGTAAAAAAGTAATACATTTAAAATGTAATTATTTCATACTAAGTATGGTTTAAATCTATTAACATATTTATTGACATATCACTTGAGACTTACTGATATAAAAATTAGAATTAAACTGTATTTGGAGTATCACTTGTGCGCAATGCAGATTTCTTAATATTAAGCCTAAAATGTGTTTAAATGTCACTACTGATTGTATGATCTTTGAGTAATATTAGTCTTTATATGCAAGATACTTAAAGTGTACCTGAAGTAAACTTGCAATATTTCCACTTTAGCACAATCAAATATATTTCAGTATATCTTTAGTTGGACTTCAGCACTACTTCCACACAATTCAAGTGCAGTAAGTACAAAATTAGTTGCTCCAATTTAGCAGACTTTAATTATACCGGTTTAGTATACTAAAAGTACAACTGCAGGGTATTTTTTATTAAGTACATAAATATGTAAATGTATTTGTAGTATACTTAGCATGAAATAAATTTATTTCAAATATATTTTAGTATATTTATTTTTCACTAGGGTCAATAGACAGCTAAACTTGTATAATTTTAATCAGGGCCGGCTCCAGGCATGGGCAGGGGTGGGCTGAGCCCACCCAAATGACTGTCTTGCCCACCCAATCAGAATTAGATAAAGATTACGGTAATTTTTTTGTGCATAGATTAAAACTAATCTGAAGCGGACTGCATTTTGAGAAGTTTAAGCTATAGCTTGAGACTGCCCAAATAATCATAAAATAACTCCAGAAAATTGCAGCATTTTTCTTTTATTAACTTAGCTGAATGCAAGGCGCGCTGAATTCACGCGGAGGCTTCAGTCTGCTGCAGAAAAGTAGAGGCTGACAACGAGCGAAAACGGGCAGAAATATTTGCGCGCTATCACGGGGAGTTTGCGAGTTATGAGAAGTTTAATACACGAATATGTATCATAGCCCTTTTGACTTGCTGTTAATGTTGAATGTAAGAATGAAAACTTAAAAAAAAAAAAAAAAATCACTGAAGCTTGTGCGATGAAAGTTGTGTCCGTTACTATAGCAACAGTCGGCTCTACTATAATATCCAGTGATGCAAACTATTCTATTTATTTTATTTTTATTTTTATTTTTTTCCCCGCCATTTTGAATTGAAAGTTGGGCTATCATTTACATGATTCATGTAATTCATAATTATTGTGATGACAATAGCATTTTTCTGTCTTGTTTTCAATTAGGAATACAACTAAAATTGAATGGGTGCATATTTTAAAATAAAAATATTATTTGCAGTTCAGATTGATTACTTTACAAAAAAATCTTATTATTTATTTATTTCTTTTACCATTACCATAGTGGTCTGGTGTTAATATTTTCCTCAAAACAATAGTCTCCCTAATGTTCTAGATATGATTATGGCCTTGTTTGGTATAAATAAAGTTAGTTGAAAAAATCAGCAGTGTAGAAAAAATGATCCAGAGAAAGAGAACAAAGAAGTTTTTTTTTTTATTATTATTATTCAATAAAGAAAAAAAGCTTTTTTTGTTGTGAAAGTGCATGATATTCTAGGCTGCCCATGAAAGCTTTTTTTCCAGTGTACATATAACAGCATAGTTAATATAGCAATATCTACAGTATAAATATCTAGACTTTTTGCCCTTGCAATCCCCCCTCCCCTCCCCCAAAAAAGCGCCCACCCAGGATATCAGCCAGCCCACCCTTCTATAGCTGTCAAGAACCGGCCCTGATTTTAATTACCACAAAAACATTATTTCAATTTGTCCATAAATAAATAAATAAATAGTTAGTTACAATGAAGCACTACAATGGAAATGAATGTTGCCAATTCTTAAAAGTAAAATCTTTCTAATATGCTGATTTAGTGAAACATTTCTAATTATTATAAATGAAAACAGTTGTGCTGTTTAATATTTTTGGGAAAACCATGATACATTTCAAAAGAACTTTAATGATTAAAAAGTTCAAAAGAACAGCATTTATTTGAAAAATATTTTTTAGCAATGTAGCAGTGTCATTGTTTTATATATTTTATTTATTCATGAAGAAAAACAAAATTGTAAATGAAATTACATTTTTATTTATTCTATAAATCTATAAACATTTTTGTGCTTTCTTGCAGTTTTCATTCCCACAGAAAACTTTGCGCTTGGTTGCAAAAGCATTGAAATATAGTTTTTCGTCCCACCTCACATTATTATTTCCATCACCAGTTTCTCACAAAAGTTTTCTGGAATTTTGGGAGTCAGCCAGTGCAAGAGTTTTATTTTATATTTTATAGAATGTCATAGCTTCAATAATTGTTTTTTGTTTAAATAGTTTTTCATGCATCATTATACCACAAATGCTGTTGCTGAAGCTTAACTTGCATCCAACCTTCACTATTCCAGTGCTGAAAAAAATAAACCGTTATTATAGTGGTATGATATACCAGCGGCATTTTAGAATTCATCATACGTCAGATTTCTAAGGGGGTCCTTGTCAGCTGTATACCTTTGCCTGTGTTAAGTCCACCCCTGCTGCTACATCGGTCAGCGAGAAGTGGCTGGTTTGAAATGCTCGTCACAAGCATCTGTCATCAGCCTCTTTATCCTGACAGTCTATTACAGCAACTGGGTCAGAGCTGGCCTAGTTTAGCACAGCCTCTGTCAAGACCCCTGGCAGATGACAGCCGAAGGCACACGGGCGACCCAGACTCCTACGCGTCAGAACAGAAGCTCAGACGGAGCGGTGTTCAGAAAATGGCGGTCACGACCCAAACAGCAGGAGCACAACATGACAAAGAATTGGCTAATATCAGAGCGCTGTGTTGGGAGACGAGGCTTTGGCAGGCTCCTCTGCCCTGCTAGAATCCAACGAGGCTCTCGCCTGCCAAACGATAGTCTGCAGTCGGAGTGAAAAACAAAGGATTAGTTTTAAAGGAGGGCAAAAATGCAGAACCTATCTCACGCTTCAACCTGCCAAAGCCTACTCAGCGGAACTCATTCATAGAGAGAGCAGAAGAGTGGATGAATAAGAAAAGGAATCAGTGAGTAATGGAGTAGATGAACAGAAAAGAAGAAGAGCACACAAGGAATAAGAAAAGGCTCAGAACAGAGGAACTAAAAGAAATGTACAAATGTTCAAATTCAAAGCAGTCGTAGCTTGTGGTTACAGATTAAGGATTAATATGCAGGTTCAATCCTAAAAAAGGGACCGCCAGCTTTTTTCCATCGTTTCCAAAAAATGAACACTTGGATGCATATGTAAAACAACACAACCATCAAACTTTAAACAGCATGTAAATCATAACCCCCTAATCTTTAGACATATTGCATGTTCAGATATTCATACAACAAAATATTCTGGGGGCCATTAAAGTTTTGTGAAAATGATCAAAAATGCTGGCGGTGACTGGGAACTTTTTGGTTTAAAGGGGTCATGAACTGCTTTTTTATTATTTTGTACGGTTCTCTGAGGTCCACTTATAATGTTATCAAGATTTCTACATGAAAACATCATAATTTAGAAGTAATAGGCTATTTTCTGTCCTGTTTTGACCCCCCCTCATCAGAGCGCTCTGTTTGAATAGGCGTGGCGGATTGTAGACTCTGAAGTAAACGCCCACTGCTATGATTGGCTAACACTTGTGTATGTTTGACAGCGTACATTCCTCACAGATGGACGCTGCTGTGATTTAGGTTAAAAACGCATAAATACTCAGTGCATATCAAACGATCTGTAATAACAGACAAAGCAATACTCACACTTGTGTGTTGCGACATCACTGTCGGATCCAATATAGTCAGGTCAGCACAGCATCGTCTCTTAGTTTCAGTTTTTCTGAAAATCCCACATCAAATTGTGCCTTGTTTGTAAATGAATCCGTGGTAAAATGAAGTGAACAAAGGACCAGTTTTTTTACTGAAGATCAAGGGAATTTTGATTTCTCAGTTCATGACCCCTTTAAACCACTGACAGGGAAAGAGTTAAAGTCAATAGGGTCCAATGTTGTTTTGGACTCCAATGATTTGTAAGGACTTCAAAATATCTTCTTTTGGGTAAAAGAAAGTCCCATTTTGGAACATCATGAGGGTGAGTGAATGACGGCAGAATGTTCCTTTCTCGGTGAATTCATTTAGAAAAAGCAAGAGTTTATTTAAAGTATATATTATGTATTCATTTATTGAGTCACTTGCTTTTATTCTAATTGTTACTCAGTTACCAGAATTCAAGTTACTAGCCCATCCAAGTATTGTAAATCACTGCTTCAATTAAAGGCTAAATAGCTATCATTGATAAACATTTACTCTGTCATGGCCAGACACTTAAAATTGATTGTGAGCAAAAAGAAGCATTGTGGTGCATAAATGTTTCTCTTGCTCTTGGGTCTTTTAGGGATATTATCAAGAATAAGTATTAAGCTTGTAGATAGCAGTGGGTAAGCAGCCAAATTAAGGACTTTTTTCTCTCATTTAGCACATAGGTAGTATATCATGGTCATTACATATCACTTTAATGGCTGAAGTGAAGCCAATTTAAACCCCAAGAAATGTCAAGTCAGCCGTGAGCAGGTAAGAAAGCAACATATTTCTGAAAAAACACAAATGAAAGAGGCTCTTGAAGTTTAGCTCATTAGCATTTGTTGGATGTTGATTAGCACAAAAAAGCAATTTTGTCTTTTTTGAAATGAAAAAAGTATAGTGAGGAAATTAAAATGGGTCAAATCATAAATGTCCGTGTCAAAAATAATCACTTACTGTACAAAACATTTCTCCACTGCATGACAATGAAACGTCATAAACCCTAAAACAACTATAAAATGACGAGAACAGATTCATTTATGTTAAAGAATTTAAGCCAATTAAAATTATAAGCTTCACATTTCTGCTTTCAATCCTACAAAAATGTAAACATTTTGATCGAGTGAAGCTAAAACACTGTTTCATGCATCAAGCTGTCCTAGAACTGAATAAGGCATCAAAACTCCGGAAATCATGTTTTTTTCTTTTTCTTTTTTATTGTGGTGTCTATTGTGAATTTTTGTATTTTGTTATGTCAGATTGTAAAATCTGGTTATCTATGTGGTAATAATTGAAGTTTTTATGTTTATACATTACAAACTTGTCCAGATTTACTTCCATTTTAAGTGCCTCACATTGATTTTTGCACCTTTACAAGAAAATGAAAGACAAGGTTTTTGTGGTAATCAACAATAGTGACACCATTGCTGTCAGTAGGGTAAAGTTGAAGTTTTCTTCCATATTGTAATGTACATCCAATTAATAAACAAAAATGTATGGTGGTTCTATCCATCGATTGTTGATTGTATTTTGAGATGTGGACAATGCAATCAAAAATAAATGCAAGCTTGCAGTCAGACTATAGAAAAGGAACATCTTTAAAGGGTCAGAGAAGACGGCATACGTCACCAGAGAGAAGTCTGTCGTTTCAGGATACATTTATACGACAGCGACATACTAAAAACAGAAGTGTTTTTTCCGTACAGATGAAAAATGATCCGTATTCCCACGGATCCAAAGTTAAGCCGAACATTTAATAAGCATATGCTCTAACAATGATTCATGCTAATTCGCACATGTGTTAGGGGAGTTAAAGGAAATCACTGTTAAACTGGCCCTTTGGGTTCCCTCATAGTGCCAGTGTTTGGTTAGTACAGGCCAGAACATTCCCACAGAGGCCACACTGTCACTTCCAAACGTCAGGGGTGAAAATCTCCCGGAGAAGTCTTGTACCCAGGAGGCAATGCTGCCTATCACTGTCTCACACCTGTGCAGTGTTATAACTTATCTCTCTACGCCTCTACAGCCTTCTTTTCTGGGACTCCTTCAATTTTTTACTTATCAAGTCACTGCTCATCAAGTCTGCCTCGCTCTGACACAGTTAGCGGTCGCCACAGATCCAGACGGTAGACAGAGCATCAGGTAGAGGGGAATTACACAACCGCAATGGTGTGAGGATGTCAAGGGCACGGGCTGTAATTTGAAGGCCAGTCTGGGACCGTTACAGCAGCACGTCTTGTTTTGTGTTTCTATTTAATAATGAGTATTTAATGAACGGTTGTTAATGGAAGTCTATTGTCATTTACTCACTCAGGTCATTCCAAACAATGTTTTTTGGTTTTTTTTAATGTGGAACACAAAAGAGATATTTAGTAGAATATCCATGTTACAACAACAACAACAAAAAAATCTAATTTGGTCAATCCGGACATTTTCAAACTAGGGTCTGACTGATAAAAGTATGATTTTACAAAATGTATTTTATAGCTGTCAGATTTAACATGTTATAAAACTAAACATCTTTCAACATTAATACTGTTTAAAATATCATTCAGAGGACTAGTTGGAAATCATGAGATTCACTGTCATTATTTTATTCTACATATTATATCTAGCCCTAGTTTTTAACAGTAAGAAATCAATGTTTGTGAGGAATTTTTTTTAATGTTAATTTTTTTTTTTTTTTTTTTTTTGAGGATTCTATGACAATACAGTGTGTAAAACATGATTTAACAAATTAAACTGGACATTATTTGACACGTAATATTAAAATAAAAATACATTTTATTTGGACCAAAAATCTCTATAGGCTTATACATCTAAAATTAATAGTGTGTGTATACACAAAGTAAATATGCTTCAGATAATAAAAAAAAAAAATGGCTTTGGTCTAGTACAGTGACAATATAAAAAGCAATTATTTATCTTTGTAAACAGCATGTTGTCTTAATATGAGGTTTGGGGCCAGATTTACTAAACAGGGCAAATTAGCTTTAGAGCGCAATTCCATAAAAGCACCGATAAAGAGCAGCGCAAATTAGCGCCTGCTTTAAGACATGCTTTTTTGGGCATTAAATAATGCTGCAAATATCAGTAATTTGATGTGCGCAAACATTAGAAAATCGTATTGCGTGATTCATTTTAATACTCTCCTCCCATAAATTTTGTGTCTGAAAGGGAAATTCCTACAAATTCATATTCAATAAGATAAGGCCCAAAAATAACTGTGTCCATGCCTTTTCAGCGCTAATTCTTCACTGCGCGTCTTTAGTAAATCGTGACAGTACTGTTTTAACGCCAAAAGCCGGTTTGCGCTGGCACAAGCTGTTAATAAATCTGACCCTTAATATTTTTCCACATAGTATAAATGGGTTTGAAACACAAAAATATATAGAGTGCTGCAGGGATGGTGTATTTTTGTGTGCCAAAACCCAGAAACGAGTTAGTTCCATCGTGCTGAAATCAATGGGTTTTTGAATGGCTTGGGTAAATGCCTGAAATAAGGTCTAGGGTTAACAAAAGCTCAAGATATTTTTACATTTTATACTACAAAATAAAATACATCAATAATTCTCTTGAAAAGGTGGTTGCTAAGAAGTGGCTAAATGGGACTACAGAGGTTGTTGAGCGCATTAAAAATCATCACATTAAACAGGTAAACTCATCTACTAACTAGTCTGCTTTTACTGTCTTATTGTGTTTATAATCACAATCTTGCAACTTTCAGAGGAAATATATTTAAATAAAGACTCAAAGATATGTCAGACACTGATGAAGTGTCTAGTTGGTTTATATAGCCTGCAGTTAGCTTTTTACTTTTGGTGATTGTATTTAGGCTTCAAAATCATCAAAAGTTGTGCTCATTATAATGAAGAACAAAATGTGTAAGAATCGCCACTTGGTCGCTTATTTTCTGCAATAACCTAAAAGCAAATGAAAAATATTGGGTTTTGAGTGATGATAACTTACATGTTAGCTTAAAATATATCACTGCAGTGCTTTATACCTGGCTTCATATATATTGTGACGATTCGGCTGCCTCCCCCCTTTAATATCATCACCACCCCGTCCCTTATTCGCCGCCCTTCACCAGGCTCCCGACGGGAGTGGGCGTGTGAGAGGAGGGGCGCTGAAACTAGTCCGGTCTGGCGGCGTGTGATGAGGCACACCTGAATCGAATAGGGCCTCATCACCGCCGCCGTTTAAATGCCGAGTGCGCCTCTCCTCGAGAGACCGGTCTCTTCCCCCGTGCATGCACGCTGGTGTCCTCGTGGGTCCAGGAAGGGAGCGTCGAGGGCTTCCCACCGCCGCCAGAGACACGAGCCGTTGGACCCGCGAGTCCGGACGATGCCGCACCCGTGATGGCTGACGGGCTAGGATGCCGGGCCGTGGAATCCCCCAGACGTGCCGCGGGCCACAGGAGAGCGAAGCCGCTGCAGGAAGCTGCAGGCGCCCCTCGCGCCCCGGACCGGAGAGGGGAGCGTGTGCGGCCACCGGACTCCGCCCCTTCCCTGGACCCTTCCTCATCGAACACTGCCCCTCCTTCATGAACCTCGTAACACGACGAGGACACCAGACCCCCCCTGTTTATTTTGGACACTTTTCTCCCTTTGGACACTATTTTTATTATTTCTGTTGAATAAAAGCCTCTCCGAGGCCTGACGCCACACCCACTGTGTCTGTCGTTTGCTCCTCCCGCCACAAAATAAATATATATATATATATATATATATATATATATATATATATATATATATATATAAAAAGGGGGTCCCCTCACAAAGAGATCATTATATTTAGTGGTCAGAAAATTTGACTCATGTAATTCATTCGAAGTTCTCTGTCTTCTGCTGCTCCATTCATCAGCAGCCCTGTACTGACGACAAAACCACATGAATCAAAAATTCATTATATTACATGTTTCACCAGAGTCCAATTTAAGAGGGTTTTAAAAGCATGAAATAGACTTGTGTTTTTCCCCGTCTGCTGCTTTTCACGTCACAGCTCACGCATTAGCCTGGAGCAAGAGATCCAATGCGCCGCTAGTGAAGGACTGGAGACTGTTCTCATGGTGCCATCAGCCAGTCAGATCTGTCAGGACGTCATTTTCCTGCAGCTCAAGTGCGATCAGTCACATGGCATGTAGGGCATGTACTCCCAGTCCGGCTTGTGCCAGCCAAGCAACTCTCTTTGAGATGAATGGGAATGCTAACGGATACTCTTTCCAAGTGTTTTAGACCTCCTTGATCACTCTCTTGTCAAGGTTTAGGTAAGGCGGTGGATTGAGGGAGGCTGTAGATGACAGTAGATGATCTCTGAAGGATTCGTGTAGTGGATCAGTTCCCGTGCTGAGATACAGGTAAGGTTTGCTCACTTTGCACCGAGCGCTGAGGTCATGGAGTGTGTTTATCGCCCAAATTAACGGCTAGTAAAAGACCATGCTCTCTTCAACAAACCGTATCATCCTACCCAATAACTGGCTCCTGGAATTTTGATTAAATTCATATCGATTTTTGCGTTCTGCTGATCTCTGTCACAAATAACTCCTGACTCTATTGCAACATATATTGAAATTGGGGGAGTCAATTAAGAAAGATAATTCAGTTAGAACTGAGAATAAGATTGGAGCATTAAAGTTTGGTAATGTGTTGCTTGAGAGGAGCTCTCACTTGAACAGCTGAAACATTATGAAAAAAAAAAAATCTCTAAAGCTATAAAGCATATAAACAAAACATCGAAAAGCCAAGAAGTTACCTTGTAAATAAAATGGTACTTGTGTTGAACCAGAACACATGTGTAAAGTGGCATCAAACCATGTCTATAAACATACATCCACATATGAAAATAAAAATAAATTAAATTTAAATATTAAAACAAACTTGTTTTATTTGAGCTACTTTCCAAGGCAACATTTCTCATTTTCATTTAGTTTAAATGAATTTACTAAAATAACTAAAACAAAATTAAAAACTATATCTACATATTTAAAAACAACAAAAACAAATACAAAATAACAAAAAATTAGTAAAACTTTAACTAAAATTAACATGAAAGCAGAAAACATAATAAAATCTAATTCAAAATATTAAAAAAAACTATAGCTAGTATCACAATGATGCTAATAAATATTTGCAAATCTAGCAAATCTTCAGTAATTAAGAATGAACTGAAACATTAGCCTTTCATTTTAATCTATTTTATGAAATATTTTGAATTATTCATAAAACATATTAACATTTTTTTTTTTTTTAAATTTACTTGAATTGTTGATTTACCATCTGAGGAAGAGTTTTTTTGGGCAGAGTGGGGTTAAAATAAAAAGCAAATATAATGAAATTTGTCATTTGTATAATTAGCAATCTACTGATGATCTCTGATTAATACCGAAGTGGAATATTTTTTAAAACAAAAGGCAGGTGAACGTTTGGGACATGTTTTTCCTCTCTAGCATTAGCCATTATTGTAACATAATGATAAGTAACATTACTTTTATCTAAAAGCCTCCACAGTACAGCAATCTCAGGGTCAGTCCCTCTGGACCGGCAGGAAGTTAAGCGCTTTGTTCAAGGTCACAACAGTGGAAAGATTGTGATCTTAGTAATTACAGTAGTTAGGTAGCGCATGGGATTCACCTCTGCCTGGGATTGATTTGTATTAACAGCTCTGATTTTTATCCACCAAGTTATCAGGCAATCCATGGAGGTTACTTCATAGGATGGGGAAGTTTAGGAAATGCAGTGAATAAGACAAAACAACACGGTCTGAAACACTTTGAATATTAAGCTCAAAAGTAGTGATATTTATGGATCTTTCACATCAAACAATAGTGAATCAATTCAACAAAATGGGAGAACAGCAGGAACGTGCATCTTTAGGCTCATTGTATCTACAACTAGCTAACAATATGTTACCTAATAAATGTTCACCTTGCAATTCTGGTGTTAAAATAAAACCTGTTTTATGATAATATATGACCACTAGTTCTTATATTTTGCTGAACGTTGAATGTTTAACCAGCAATCAGCAAAATACGAAGCACAACGCTTGCACTTACTGGCCTTCAAAAGAAGCTGATTCTGTTAAGTGAAGTTTCTTTAACTGTTCAGCAACAAAATCTTCTTGAACTGCATACTTTTTCTTATGAAAGTATGTGGAATCCTTTGCTATTTCTGGATCAATTTTGTGCTGTTTCAGAAAAGACCTGGATTTTATGATCTATAAATTCATGGAGCATGTAATAGTCTTGAGTTCTGCCCAAGGGTGACCTTTAAAAATCTCACATATTTTGTGTTAAGCAAACTAAACGTGGGACCTTTCACACACACAGTGAGGATTGGGGTGAAATATCTAGATGGCTTTGGCTTAATAATCTTTGCTTAGACGGTTTCTAATCAAACACACTTGAATACTGCCCATTTAGCAACTGCCAGTTTAACAGTTCTCTTATAGGATTGTGATAAATTTTACTGTGTTGTGATAAACTGCGATAAAATAAAGTGACGCTTTTATGAGCTCTGCAACAGTCAGTGGAAGCTCTTTTTATTATGTAGGTCTTTATAGCATACTTCCACAGCATGACATTGCTACAGCTGTACAGATATAGACTCCACACAATAAAGAGCTTTGTTTTGGGCTTCTCTTTCATTTTACGGCATCCCCTCTGGTCATTCCTTTACATTTCTACTGCAAATTAGAGACAAGAAAGAACATTTATTGTTTTAATAGAGTTCATGCAAGCAGATCTGGGATGCAAGGATAAATGAGACAAAGAACAAATATATCTATAATATAAATGTCCTTGGACTGTTGAAGCCTGTTAATCATATACATATACACACACTACCGGTCAAAAGTTTGGAATAATTAAGATTATTTTGTGATAATGATTTCTTCATGTGAAGTAATGGCAAACGAAAATTCAGCTTTGTCATCACAGAACTAAATTACATTTTAAAATATATCAGTTCTTTTAAATTGTAATAATATTTCACAATATCACAGTTTTACTGTATTTTTTTTACCTTTTTACTGTATTTTCATTTTCAAATCATATTTCTAAGTAACAAATTGAATATACTATGAAATCTTTAAGTACAAAAATTGTATTTTCAGGTAAAACACACTCCAACTTAAAAAAAAAATCATTTTTTACAGAGTATTTAGTGATGTTTATTAATTATGAATTCATAATTGGCATTAAAATAATATCAATATAATATAAAAATGAACATTTTTGTTAAATAATAATGGTAACACTTTTACATAAAGCCTTTATGTATAATGCATTATAAAAGTAGTTTTAATGCATTAATTATGCCTTGTAATGAATTTCATAATGCATTGTACAATCTCATGAATAATTGTAACCACAGTTAGTACATTATAACACTTATCAATTCATTGTTACACTATGCATTTTAAATTTGGTTATATTTATTTGCGACAAGATATAATGTATTATAACACACATTATGAATAATTATAATGCATCATACCCTTTAATAACCCTTTATAATGCATCATACATAAAGGCTTTAAGTAAAGCGTTACTATAATGATCAATATTCAAATGCATGCAAGGTGTAAGAAAAACATGTTATTACGTTGTACTTGGTGGCATTTAGAGGTATAAAAAATTGCTATTTATTGTATTAACCCTTCGGATTGCGATGCTGTAAATATCACTAATAACAGAGAGAGCTCTTCCAAAAATGAAAATTCTGTCATTACTCAGTTGTTGTCTGATGAACACAATGGGGAACAGCTGCTGGTCCCCATTGACTTCCATAGTTTGGGAAAAAAAATACATTTAAGTCCAGAAAGTGTTTGGTTACCAACATTCTTCAAATTATCTTCTTTTGTGTTCAGCAGACATCAAACTGATGACAGATATTTCATTTTTGTGTGAACAATCCTTTTAACTTCTTATCGTTCAATCATATTCTTTCGTTATGCTCCTCTGATCTAATTGAAACCCAGCTGAGATTATTGAAGCTTCTGTTGTATTACCAAGCAGTCATGCACTCTGTCAGAAAGCCATTGTCACCCACAATAGTAACAGAGTTTCTGTTTGGGGTCAATTAAAAAAGCCTTGGGGTCTTTTGGACTTCTAACAGAACACGAGAGTTAAAGCTTCAAAGTTGATGTGCTAGAACTGCAACCACAAAGCAAACTGTGAGGAACAAAACAATGAGAGAAAAAACCTCACACTGCAACACTGCCCTGTGCGCATCTCCGCATGGAGCTCAAACAATTGATGAACAGAACACAAGGCAAAAGCCAGCCTGCTGAGGAACACACATTTCTTCTCAAACAGCAAGATTAGCAGATCAAGTGAAGCAGGATCCAAGCGGCTCAGAGCTCCAGAGTGTCCCATAAGCATTACAGCAGCAGCCAGTTCACAAGCCCTATTATCACCCTGCCTTTATTTGTGCCTGAGCGATGTTGCACACTAAAGCAGAGCACCGTGAGCTTTTACACTGATTGGCAGATTGCAGAAGGACATAGACGGAGGTTTACAGCCTACGCAGAGATCTGTCCACGTCTGATTTCCCTGTTACGCTTGTCCGATGTCAGCATCATGACTCAAGCATGTAATAATCATTACACTGACAGTGGACAACATCTTATTGAGATATGGCTTCAGCCTCAAACAATTGCTTTGGTAAGATCTAAGTCTTTCCATTAAAGAAGAATGATTCAGTCTGGTCTCATTGTTTATACATTCAAATGACAGTGTTGCAAAATACAACATTGTGTGCGGTATAGAGCAGAATTTAAGTTGCTAATCACTAAAAAAAAGCATTTCTCAGTCAAACGCACATCATCCGAAAACACGGAATGTCGCGTCTGTGACGAAGCAGGCGAGAGCTAATGAGCTTTTGATACCATTGACATAAATGCTGTCATAAAGCTTCTTGATGTGGCAGTTTTTGAACTTGTAACAAGTATGGTTGAGTATTGAGAACAATTCCATTTTAGAACCGGTTCCATATTTCGGAGAACTTTGGATTCTATAAGACACACGCATTCAATTTCGCTTATAAATTCCGGTGTGCGTGCCTTAATCTGATTTTAAACCATTCAAGCACAAGAAGATGAGAGAACTCAAAACAGTGCGCGCACCCAAAGTTGCCTCTAATTTAGTTGAGATTTTGAGTTCTCTTTCACATCCTCTTGTGCTTGAATGGACAATGGGCAAATACACGCAAATACACACGCACTCAATTTCGCTTATAAATTCCGGTGTGCCTGCCTTAATCTGATTTTAAACCATTCAAGCACAAGAAGATGAGAGAACTCAAAACAGTGCGCGCACCAAAAGTCGCCTCTAATTTAGTTGAGATTTTGAGTTCTCTTTCACATCCTCTTGTGCTTGAATGGACAAATACACACAAATTGGATCCATGAATTCGGTCTTAAAGGGACAGCAGCTTAATATTCCTTCTGCCGTCTGTGCCATTACTGTTAATCAAAGAACAAGAGAAAAAGAAAATCAATCAGTGATCTTGACTGACTAACTCTAATAAGGATTAATCTATATTTAATTTCTAAAAAGAAAATTATGCAGTGTTATTTTTACATTTCATTTGAATTTCTGTACCTGACTTTGTTCTATTTTATTTATTTGTGCTATTGCTAATTTGTTCTTATTTTGTTAATGATTACTTGATCTTAATAATGTTTGAAATCTATATTAGAAATCTATATCTATATTAATCTAAATGTTTGACTTCATTTTTTTTTGTACCTCGTTGAAATCGAAACTAGGAATCGTTAAGAAGAATCAGAATAGTTCAAGTTCAAATTCAAAGATACCCAACCCTAGTAACGAGTGCTGGATTTGACTTTTACCGTTGTTGCTGGGGATGGAGATGAAGATCACTGAATAAAGGCTTGAATTTGTGTCTGTTCCTCGCAACTGAATGGATTCCTCGCAAAGATCTGGATTACAGTGCACAAATAAAACTGATTCATTTTGTGATTTTACATTGTATTTTTGGTGTATTTGCTTTGGTTTTGTTGTCAGTCACAGCACGACTCTATTTTTCATTTTAAGGTTGTAAAGTGTAGTCTTGTTTAACATTATGTAATCCTTCGAAACTAGTTGGCAGCAGAAATTACACAGAACAGAATGGAATGTTATTTCACATTCAGTACATGAGTAAACTGTTTAAATTTGCACACATTGGTGGATCTATAAAGTGTTCATATGTAAATAATTCATATTTTAAATGCTGTCAGTATGTCAATATTGTACATTTCACCATCTATGCAAATGTAAGTAAGCGTACATGTGGTAGAACCACTTTTTTTTTTTTTTTACATAAAAATACATATGAATACTCATGAGCTCACACTGAATGTTTTGATGTGGAGAATTTAACTGTATTTTCACTAAATATTTGTACAGTAGTTAAGAAGCCCCTGAAGTGATTTTAATGGATGGATATTAAATAAGACAAATGTATGCGTTTCCCCATCTGGCTGTAAGATTTACAGTATTTTTCCTCTTTTTAATTTCTTAAAGTACCTTGTGCTGTAAGCACTTTTCAGCCAGTGCTGCATGCCAAATACACCAGCACATGAAGCTTCCCTCCGCAGCCAAGACAGGTGCAAAATATCCAATACACTCAAATGAACTCCATAATATATCATTAGGTATGCCAACAATTCAGCATCAAACATGACAACAAACAAAGGAGAGAAATGCAATTATATGCAAACAGCACAGCTGCTTCATGCAAATGTCATTTTAACCATCTAATGTATTCCAGGCCATATCATTAACTCCAGCATTTTAGCAGAACATCTCATTTGACACTGATGTCTGTGAAACTGTCTCAGCGTATGACATACCTGACTGAGTGTAATGCAATGTGGCATCTATTTCTGCTTGAGAGAACACACCTGTCAGAGAAACATTTTCTCCTATAGAGCAGGTGCGTCATAAAAGTCCAAACACAAACCTAACACAGAAGCTGAGGAGATCTGTTGTGACCTGAGGGAAAGATCAGCTAGTCCACATCAAGCTGCATCGCAGAGTGAAGCCAAAATCTCCACAAAAATGAATCTACATTGACATCAAAGAGAGTGAAAAAATAAAATAAAACTCTGAATCATATTATAGGCCATTTCGGGTAGCACATAAATTGAGGGCATGGTAGTTAATTAGTTAGGTCAGGTCTTACATAAATTCTTTGACAAGCACCTGATTTGGCGATTACACTAAGCCTGCCATCTTGTCTTGTGTTACATATCTAATTACTCATGTAGATTTTTATAATTAATATTTGCTGTTTTGTCAAGTAGATTCCTGTCCAGTCTGGTGGACCCATATTACACAGGTGACACATTTTCAATGTCAAGGACAAGCAAAAATATATAATAATCTAAAAATGTAAATACATGTTGGGATTTAGCTATGCCTCAAATATAACATGCATAACAGGGAAGACAGTACCAGGGTTATGCATTATACAGTTCATTGAGACATTATTAGCCTTGTCACAAGGTCATAACACTAGAAGATGTGTTTATTCTAAAAATCATGACAAATGCATTTTCCTAATAACCAGTAGAGGCTCGTTAGTAACAGGCTTTACTATTTAAGATCATCACCTACTGATAAATCTAACAAATTTATACAATAAAGAGCAGAATTTTGTCCTTGAAGAATTCACATTTATCCACTGATATATTACAGATCAGTACATTTTTCACGTTTTTATGCAATTGTCCAATATGTTGTAAAACTATTTTGTTGTTACAAATCTAACGTTTCACAACTATTTTCTAAAACACTAAAAAAAGTGATATATTTATTTTATATGCATCAAAAGTGATAATGTTCTGTCGATGCAACTGTCCAATAGCAATCTTAATAGAAAGTGCTCGAGCAGCGAACTGTTGCTATGGTTACCTCCACTGGCAAACGCGATTTCTGTTTTGGAGCGAACAAATTAGCGCATTCGGGAAAACTTTTTTGTTATTTAAACGTTGTTTGAAAACAGTGTTGAAATGCATATGTTATGTAATAAAAAAAAAAACACATACTGCCCCACAAAGTGCTTTGACCACCATAATATTTTGGGGATGGGGGAGGGGGTATAGGCTATTTCAAGCATTAATTAAGGGGGGATTCAAGCCTTAATTAGCCTTCGCCTCCAAACTCCCCTAACTCACACCGATTCTTGTGTGATCCCAGTCAACAGATGCGCGAAAGTCGTATTTGAGCATAAAACGCGTCACAGATGTAAGTTGCAAGCGTTAAAAAGTCAACAAATCAACACACGGTTAAAAACAGGAGCAGGTTTGTTGCTTAAATGAAACGCGTTACCTGAGTTTTGAGGGGCTCTCCGTGCTCAATGATGCTTATAAAAGGAATTTCCAAAAAAGAGGACATAAATTCCATTTGCACTATTTCCTCCTGCGTCTGAGGGAAGCCGAGCACAGCCGAGACCCCCTGGACCACTATATCCTGACACACACACCTGAAGAGCGACTCGGGGTCTCCGCTCGGGGCTTCCCGAGCCACCACGTCCAGGCTCAAGTTGTACGGAAGAAAGTTGTTGCCGCTTTCGGCGAGACCGCTGAGGGCGCGGTGGAGAGCCGCCCGCACCCGGACCGACTGGCGAGGAGGCAGGAGGGCACCCAGGCGCACGGTGTGTCCTATCCGCGCTAGGATGTGGCAGGGTTGCGGGTGAGAATGAGCGGGCTGGACGAGCAGGGTATGGAGAAGGAATATTTGCGATCCCAAATAAAAGTATGCCAAGAATGTGTAGAAGATTAAATTCATCCTGCTTCACTCTCAACGGTGGTGATGAGGCATTGTCAGAAGATAGCATTGCTCGCCTTGATGTCTGGTCTTTTCTTTAACGTCCTTTATTGTTTTTGTTTTTTTTGTTTTTTTGTTTTGTTTTCTTTTTTAATGCAGGATGGTGTATGAGGAGTGATCTATGGAGTTACTGTGTGAATGTGATACTCTGCTCAGGAGAGGAGGGGGTTTCGCGAAAGGCGGAGATGTCATTGCGTTCACACCCAAAGAAGCGCTGGAGAGGCGTAATGGTATCATTAGGAAAACAGCGACTTCAGAGCATAAATACAGGAAGCCTCTTATTAAAACCTCTTTTTACCCAAAGGCGTGTTTTTTACACTTCAATCCTCATGTTGTTCGGGGTTTCAGAGAGGAAGCCTCATATACAGCTGATTATTAACAAGATTCCAACTTTACTAAAGTCCTCCATACAGACATTACAGCAGGTACACGCACACTTAGAAATTTCTATGCCATTCCTTAAAGGAATAGTTCGTCCAAAAATTAAAAGTTTAGTCATCATTTAGTCATCACTGTCTTCCCCTCCGATGCAGCTCCAAAATGTCAAGTTTACATTTTTATACTAGGCACAAAATGTTGGTGGATAAACAATACATTTTCACAACATTGGGTGAACTATTCCTTCTGTTCCCTTCTACTGTTCTTATGCCATAGCAGGTGTAAAAAAAAAATACATCCAATGCATTTTCACATAAGATTAAACTGTTTTACACAAATATTACAACATTTACTGGAGACTATCACATAATCAAGTCTGCAATTATAGAATAAACAAGCTGACAGAGGGATAAAAACACTTCAATTAACATAAAGAAAAAATAACAGAAGAGAGAGATAACAGAAGGCAGGTGATGGTAAGTGGGTCACTGTTTTGGACCCGAGTATCAGGGATTTGATATGGGCCAGTCATGCGGTAAAATGGAATCTGATGAAGGTGGACTGAAGCCTTGGCCAATCACACACCCTGTTATACGCTATAAAGTACTAGAGCAGCATGGAATGTGAAACTAATGTAGAATTTCCCTTAATTACTAAGATTAAACACTAAAAGCTGAATAGAAAAGTCACTGTTCATGTTTGTCTGCTGGTCATTCCTTAGGTGTGATGAATGAAATTTCAGTATAAAGTAAAATCTTTGGATTTAAAGTAACAAAACAAAAAAAAGAGAGAGAGAGAGAGTCAGCAAATATGCTCAATTGTTTGAAGCTGGACCCATCTCATATTTTTGAGTGCTGAAGTAAACAATAGCAAGGAAAATGGTACAGCTGGGTTACAATGGTATATTTTGCTCCAACAGCAAAAGGGGAAAAAAAATCCATTATTAATATTCTACCGCTTTCCAAAAAAAGTAAGAATTATGAAACAAGGATTACCTCAGTCAGAGGAAAGAAAGGTGCAAATTTAATGTCACCCCCCATCAGCTGTATTTGAAAGTGTATGTAAAGGCGGTAAGTAATCATTATGCCATGTAGTTAATTCTTGTCAAAGCTATATGGAATGCCACAATTAGCATATTGCATTTTGCATACTGCTGATTCATTCAGTCAGCAAACGAAATAAAATATATTACACTCAGCCTCATAACTGAAGAGATATCATTCATAATAATGTGCTTTTATTAAATACATAGATAAACAAATTTTAACTGTTAATATTTATAAATATAATTATATAATTAATCGAAAAATTAAGTTTAGTTCTAAATTATATTTTTGTGTCAATAAAAATTACATTTCTTATATAATATTAATTAAACAAATTATTTATATTTATATATTTATATAAATATATATATATATATATATATATATATGTTCAAACTCCTTCATTTTTTTCACATTTTGTTATGTTGCAGCCTTATGTTAAACTGCATTAAATTACTTTTTTTCCCCACATCAATCTACACTCCATACACCATAATGGCAAAGCAAAAACAGAACTGTCACAACTTTGTAAATTTATAAAAAAAATCTGAAATAAGTACATTGCGTAAGTATCCAACCCCTTAACTCAGTACTTAGCTGAAGCACCTTTATAGCCTCAAGTCTTTTTTGTTTGATCTGATAAGCTTTGCTCATCAGCATTTGGCAATTATCTGCCATTCTTCTCCTCACCTGTTCACCTCTCAAGCTCTGTCGGGTTGGACGGGGGCAGATGCACATTTTCAGGTTTCTCCAGAAATATTTGATTGGGTTCAAGCCCAGGCTCTGGCTGGGCCACTCAAGGACATTCACAGAGTTGTATATAAGCCACTCTTGCTGTGTATTTAGGGTCATTGTCCTGTTGGAAGGTAAACCTTCTGCCCAGTTTGAGGTTCTGAATGCTCTGGACTGGGTTTTCATTAAGGCTATCTCTATATTTTGGTGCATTGAGCTTTTCTTCTACTCTGATGAGTTCCACAGCATGAGGCTGCTACCAGCACACTTTACTTTTGGAATGGTACTCTGCAGGTGATGAGCAGAGCTGGTTTCCTTCAATCATGATGCTTAGAATTGAGGTTCATCATGCCCGAGAATCTTGTTTCTCAGAGTCTGAAGGTCCTTTAGGTGCTTTTTTGCAAATTCCAAGTGGGTTTTTGTGTCTTCACTGAAGAGAAGATTGAGTCTGGCTACACTGACATAAAGCCCAGATCGGTGGAGTGTTGCAGTGATGTTTGTCCTTCTGTAGGTTTCTCTCATCTGCATATATGATCATGGAGCTCAACTAGACTGACCATCAGCTTCTTGGTCACCAGTCTAGACAAGGCCCTTCTCCATCAGTTGCTCAGTTTGGCCAGGAGGAAGAGTCCTAGTTGTTTCAAATGTCTTCCATTATGGATAATGAAGGCTACATGATTCTGTGAACCTTCAATGCAGCAGAATTTTTTCTGAACTCTTCCCCAGATGTGTGGCTTGACGCAAACCTGTTTCTGAGCTCTACAGGCAGTTCTTTTGACCTCAGGGCTTGGTTTTTGCTCTGATATGCATTTTCAGCTGTTAGATGTTTTATTAAGATGTGTGTGCCGTTCCAAATCATACCCATTCAATTGAATTTGCCACAGGTTAACTTCACTCAAAGTGTAGTAACATCTACAAGTAATATGAATGCTCCTGAGCTAAATTTCAACTGTCCCAGATAAGGGTTTGAATACTTATGCAATGGAATCATTTAAGTTTTTTATGTTTAATAAATTTGCAAAGATGATAAAAACCTGTTGTTTGCTTTGTCATTATGGTGTGTGGAGTGTAGATTGTTGTGGAAAAAAAAGTAAAGCGGTTTAACATAAGGCTGCAACATATATACATACAAATTTGAATCTCCACATCACCGCAGCTCCTTTGTAAATCCACAAGCAAATAACTGTTTTGACAGAGCTACAAGAGTATGAGAAATTCCTGGGAAATGTTAATTGATAATGCACAAACACATAGCAGCTATTACATCTTGTTTTTTTTTTCAATCAGGCCTCCTCGAAGTACATAATCGGGTTGGTGTGCAACATCATGCAGCTTGCACGCACACTCAGCCTCATTAGGAGCCCCTCAGTCACAGCTGTCAGCTGAACCTTTTTCTGTAGCGCAACCACCCCAGCCAATTTCCTCGAGACCGCATATTGATCAGAGTGCGTGATCAACTGATCTGAGTGCCCCTCTGGAGCTCTGCTCATGGCTTATACACAGCAGAGAAGTCTCCTTGTCACTAAAGGTGCTCTGATAATAGGGGAACATCCACCGTCCTATTAACTGTGCTGTGTGTTTTAACAGCAGACTAAATGAGGTGAGATTAACAGGGAGTTTGTTCTGTTATACAAAAGCCAACACAGGACAACACCAATTAAATGAAAGACTTTATCTCTCCAAGATGAAAAAAAGCCAGAGCCAGAGCAAATATGCAGACTTTGTCATTGGTCAAATCATGTCTGCACCTAACAGATAACTCCCTAACTATGGATTGCCCTTGTTCGTGTCAATTTCACAAACATTTGATACTCAGCAGAGAACATAAGCAGTCTCAAGAGGCTTAGGAGGGTGTGTTAACTCCTGAAAGAAATGAGTTACAAATGACCTGTAAGAAAGTAACTTTCAGAAGGTGACGCTAGACTGTGCTGAAATGTGTAAATATTAAAAGGGTCAATGAAAAATAAGGGTTTGTGATGAAAAGGAAAAATGCTTAGTTTTAAACATGTACTCTTGTACCTTGAAACGTCCTCTTTGCACCTTCAATTTAATCCCCTTGTCCCTCATATTTGTTTTAAGGAAAGGAAAGGACGTGACGTGTGGCCAAGTATGGTGACCCATACTCTGAATTTGTGCTTTGCATTTAACCCATCGAAGTGCACACACACAGCAGTGAGAAGTGAACACACACACACACACACACACACACACACACACACACACTGTGAACACACACCCGGAGCAGTGGGCAGCCAATGCTGCGGCGCCCGGGGAGCAGTTGGGGGGTCGATGCCTTGCTCAAGGGTCTCACCTCAGTTGTGGTATTGAAGGTGGAGAGAGCGCTGGTAATTCACTTCCCCCACCTACAATCCCTGCCGGACCTGAGACTCGAACCCGTGACCTTCGGGTTACAAGTCCAACTCTGTATCCATTAGAATCTTATCTCTTTTTAACTTATATATTCTTCTCTTCAATTTTTAATTATTACTTTTTTATCACGCTGAATTTTTTTTATTTCTTATGAAACTTTTCATGACTATACTATTTAAAAAGTAATAATATATTTTCATGCATATATTTAAGTTTTTAACTATATATATTTTAAGGGGTTTTATTTTTTCATTTTTGATTAAAAATCAAAGATTCTTGGGAACTGCAGCCTGACATTTTACAACTTTGCCTTATCATAAAAAGCTGTCTGTCTGATATTTTAAGACACTTACTGATTTTGAGGGACTTTAAGGATCCACTTTATAATAATATTCTTTTTTTCTGCATTGTTTTGCATTTTGATTGCACCATGTGACTTTGATTGCAGGCATTTTCCCACAAATATTAAAAGCAGTTTTGTATTTTTTTCTTTAAGAAATAATAATATAAGATAATGCCAAACCACATAAAGTTGAGCCCCAAATCATGCAACGGTAAAAAAAAAAAGAAATGGTAACACTTTAGTATAAGGATCAATTCTCACTATTTAGTTGCTTATTAGC
This sequence comes from Tor tambroides, assembly GCA_021397915.2. Lineage (NCBI taxonomy): Eukaryota > Metazoa > Chordata > Actinopteri > Cypriniformes > Cyprinidae > Tor > Tor tambroides. The sequence goes on from JAFVLL020028411.1 coordinate 70,447, forward strand.
ATGCCTATTAATAACATATTGGCTGTTTATTAGTAAGCATATATTCTGCATGACCATATTCTGTATCCCTAAACCTACTCAATACCTAAACTTATCAACTACCTTAATATTAATAAGCTGCAAATTAGTAGTTAATTGAGTCAAAAGTCATAGTTAATGGTTTGGACCTCAAAATAAAGTGTATCCAGAAAAAAATCTATAATAAAGTATTAAAGATATCTACACCTTGTAGGTTCATACTGTAAAGGTTCTTTGAGGAGCCCAGAAAGGTTCCTCTAAGGCACTGCGGTGAAAACATTTTTATTTGAATTTCAGTATCGCTTTAAAATCATCAACTGCAGGTGACGGAGATAAATTACCTCAGATAATCCACCAGAATCTAAATGCTGCATGGCCAGCCACCTTTGTAAAAAGACCCCATTTTTTGAGTTCCCTTTCTGAGGTGAAGCAGAACCCCATCTTACCCTTCTGTTTTCTGACAGAGAATCGTGACAATGCAATAAGGCGGTCAGCTTTTAAATGTCATGTTGCCGTTTCAACATTCCTCAGATGTCCGCAGTTCCACATGAGCGTGAAATGTAACAGGGTATGAAGGGGGGTGCTTTGTACACTCTTCAAGCCAGGTGACTGAAGCAAGGAGAATCACAAATCTTCAAAGCTGATGAAAAGAAAGGGGATTTTCCACAAATGCCACAGTGTTTAAATGACCTGAGCTGTTCTTTGGAGACAGATGGAGATGATGGTTTTAAATAAACTGACACGGAAATGCCTTTTTTTCCCAGTTACAATGTGGTAAGTTACTTCATTGGTATCAAACTGTGAAACGTCAAGGTCAATTTATCATTCACAATGTATAAATGATTCATATTACAGTAAGGGATGTCACTATTGCCATATACCACTGCAAGAAGTAAACAGATGGCTTTTGCTGAATCGCCTATGCCGAATGAGTGCTGCTCGCAGCCTATTCATTATCCTGTCAGATAACAGTGAATGTTTCTTTCCCGCTCTGTTTGAAAACTCTCATTCACCGCGCATCTGTCAGATTCTTCCATCCTTAATAAACAACCTGTCAGATGGTTGAACCACCTCAGGTATTTAAAAGCCTTGAGAATTTAGCAAGTAGTCATGAATATGCTGGAACCTACAAACTGGGTTATTCAGTATCAGCATATGGTTTGTACGGAAAATGTCCTGAAAGGTATTCAGACAACTAAAAATACATTAATATCATTGTATTAATATCAAAACAAAAGGAATTTACGGGAAACATAGACACTTTTCATTCAAAATATTGATGGTTGTCAAACGGTCACACATAGGCTACTAGAACGCCTACTGACGTCATAGTTAAACTAAAAATCACCTTAGCTGTGTCCGAAACCGCTCCCTATCCACTATATAGTACACTATATCGGGTGTCAGCCATTTTGTAGTGCTGTCCGAATTCTGAGTGAACGACTTCATTCCCTACATTTGTTAACTACTTTTTACCCACAATACATTCTGATTTCGAGTGTACAACCGATGTACACTCGCTGAAGCACTATTTCCCACAATCCAATGCGGAGAACCGACGAGCTGGAAGAGAGAGCAGGAGCGAGCGAGTCTGGATACTATGGAGTTTAAGATACTATAAACAATAAATACATAAAATTATGAACATGTGTTAATATGAGTTTATTTTTGTTGACAGTATTTTAGTATTTCATGATTATGAACAAGCATTACAAGACAAATTAATAATACACCATTAATGAAACCAAGCTTACAATATAAAGTCATTTTAAGTGTTATTGCTATTAATATTATTTTCTAAAATATAATATATAAGGAAGATGTTTTTGCAACAGTCTCACGCGCAGTGTACACGTCACCGTCCGAATCCGTTCACTTAATTTCGTTCACTCCTTCTGATATAGTCCACTCAACTGCCATACACTATATAGGGATTAGTGAATGAGTGAACAAGTGAGCGATTTCGGTCACAGCTCTTCATTACACCTTGACAGTTCGTTGAAAGCATGGCAAAAATGGCTTAGAAAAGAGTTGTTTGCAGATACCAATTTGTTTGATATCTTGTTATACAGTGATGTTCATACATAAAAGTGTGTAGGGCATAAAAGGTATGCCGTTCTAGACCTTCTGTCAGACTTTGATACACCTTTTCTCTTTCTACAACTCCTATATTTTAGTGTAGCTATGGTCACCAAGCAACAGATTTAAGGTTACCTCTCAAGCTAAGCGAACTCGGCGTCTGTTGACACGCGCTTTGAAGCTCTTGGCTCCCTCCAGCGATGAAAAGCTTTAACGATGTTCACTCTCGTCTTGCTTCTTTTTTGGTCCCGTCGCTTTTTGGTCTCTTTATTTTCCTCTGTTTTCTATTCCCTTTAGGACGGATGGTTGTGTAAGCACTTCTTGACACATTTAGCACTTTGCAAACTCATAAAATGCGCTCTCAGCTTCCGGTTGCCCATATATGGACTTCCTTCTGTAGCCGCAGAACACGCCTCAGAAGCATTCTGATTGGCTAGAAAAAGAAAATGACCTTAGCAATGTTTTATTGTACTGGTTATATACAGTCATTTTGAATGAAGATTATTTTCTTATAATTAAGAAAATAATTATACTTATAATTAAGTAATTATTTAATATCTAATGTTAAAATATATGTTTTTAATGTAATCTTCTCCCTTTAAATACTTTGGCCAATTCAAGAATTAATTTATGCAATTTTATTTGAAAGAATTAAAAGAGCAGTTTCATGTATATAGTTGATATGGGATTATGAATTTAGGCTAAATAGTAATAATTAATAATGCAATACTTTTTAGAGAGAGTAATTAGTACAATAATCTAATTACACTGTCGAATACCTAGTAATTAATTACTTTTTAGAGTAACTTATCCAACAGTGTTTATGAGTAACGGCTGATTAGGCTACCTGCGCTTCAAATTACAACATTTATTATTGTTATTATTATTGACTGATATTTAGAAACAACATCATTCTTGCTTATATGATGTTGCTTAAATATGTAACATATTACAATCCTCAGAGTTATAATCATGCCCATTTTATTAATATTGCAGCCTATCTCATGTGTCCTGTCATGATCTGAACTCTAATATCTCCTTACTCTTGAGGTAATTTCAGAAATGTAACTTTGTTTGTGTGGATGCAGTAGTTGATTTGTAAGTTAAATATTGTTGCTCCCTCCAGCCTTTTATTTAAAAGCAACAGTGAGGCACAGTATTTCTCGTCCTTTGGGCATATATACACTTCATTTAGTCACCAAAGCATTTTACCCTTAAAAATAAACCTCCCCTCACACACTCTTCTGTTTTCAACCAATCACCTAAAAATCGGATTTCAGTTCTCAGTGAAACTGGATCGGGGCCAGAGGAGCTTGAGGCAGATCTCAGTAATGTGAACTTGTTGCCAAGACTTTCCTTTCTAATTCTCTGCCTCATTACGTGGGAGCCTAACAAGACAAAAACCATGAGACCAAAAAGGTCTAGACACCTGGACACCCGTGACTGCGGCAAGAACCTATGGAGATAAAGGGTAAACCCAAAATAATGAGCCACGCGGGAAACAAAGTTAGCACAAATAAGACTGGCCTCTGAAATATCAATGCAGTTGTTGCAGATGGAGAAAAATCTTTAAAAGCTGCAGTGTCACATATTTCATTCAAAGCATTTTAGCTTGTTTTGCCTAAGTTTCGACTCAGTTTTTCCTCCTCAAACGCAAAGTAAATCAGAGCTATTCAATCAAAGTTTTACATTGCATCTAATTTGTTTTACATTCCTCTTTATATGTGACCCTGGACCACAAAACCAGTCATAAGGGTCAAATTTTTTTTTTTTTAAAGCTGAGATTGTTTTAAATCTCAATAAATAAGCTTTCCATTGATGTATGGTTTGTTATGATAGGACAATATTTGGCCAAGATACAAGTATTTGAAAATCTGGAATCTGAGGGTGTAAAAAAAAAAAATCTAAATATTGAGAAAATCGCCTTTAAATTTGTCCAAATGAAGTTCTTAGCAATGCATATTACTAATCAAAAAATAAGTTTTGATATAGTTATGGTAGGAAATTTACAAAATATCTTCATGGAACATGATCTTTACTTAATATCCTAATGATTTTTGGCATCAAAGAAAAATTGATCATTTTGACCCAATGTATTTTTGGCTATTGCTACAAATATACCCGTGCTACTTATGACTGGTTTTGTGCTCCAGGGTCACATATAACACTAATCACTGGTTTTCATTTCTCTAAGTCATTCTGTTTATCTTCCCTTTTTGGGAAAGACTTCAATTCAGAAACACAATATTCAAATATATGGAGTCCATTGTTGGTATGACACTATTTCTGTAATTTCAGTCAGACCGGCTCATGCTTGAGCGCACCTTTTCAAATACGTCACATGACATTTTAAAATATTAATCTTCAGAAATGTTTATAGCCATAGCTAAAGGCTGATATGTGTTGTCAATGGGTTTTTCAGAAAATAACAGAAATTGGAACTTAAAGACTAAAACCACTCAAAAAATGTTTTATTTAAAATAATAATTCAAATAAAAACGATTTTAATTCAGCTATTTCCCAAGTAAACATTTCCAATTTTCTTTGAGTGTACTAAAGTAACTAAAAGTAAAACTGAAATAAAAAATAATAAAACTAGACATTTAAAAAAACAAAGCTAAAACTAAAATAACAATGAACTTTACATCTATAACAAAAACTTGCAGACATGTTCCGCTCATTTCCTGTGCTTTGACACGCATTAAAAACAAAACCCCATTCACTCTCTTCGCCGGCCTCTTGTAAATGTCACAGTAGGATTCTGGCTGGAGAATTCCCGTCACGATCAGGCCGCGCTGTAAGAAACTCAAGCAAAGCGTAGTAGAACAGGTGGATTTGCTTCTTTTGTGTGAGCTCGAGAGGATTCTGGATTAACCCCTTTATTATACAGTATATTCACATCCCACTGCGCTGCCCATGCGGTGAAATTCCTCCAGTGAATAAAGACTGGAAAAACACCACACCGTGTACCACATCCCTCACACAGTGACATTTTATTTATTTTCTGTCCATCCAAAGCCTGACTTACAAGTATATCATATATACCAATGCTTTAAAAAGAAGCCTCTTATGTTTACCAAGGCTGCATTCATTAAAATACAGTATAAATATTGTGAAATATCAGTTTTAACAACAGCAGTCTCATCTTGAGACCATTATCCAAGCCTCATGGGTCGTTTGCTCTACACCAGCTATGCATAATCCACTTTATAGAAGTTTTTTTATTCAATTTGAAGAGTCGGAAATAAAACAGACATCTGAAATGTTGTGATAAAATATTCCCCTGAAATATCCCTAGAAGTGCCAAAAAAGAGAGCAGAGAGTCTGAATAGACAGAATGCTATAACTGCGAGAGTTAGGACAGATCTGTCCTCTGCTGCTGACTGTATTTCAGACCCTCTTTTATGCATCCTAAGGAATATTGTCTGATTCACATTAATATGGATACCTCAGCAGGCTCTCTCAATCACTGTTCATAAGCCCAAACTGTCCATAGTCATCTGAATATTTTATCTTATTTTAACTTCTAAAAGAAAATATTTTTTATACTTTTAGCCATTTGCTTATAGTCAATTGTGTGTTGTTGTTGTTTTTTAAAATCAATGCTAATTTTATTTGCATTGCTTTATGGGAAGAGTTGCTTTGAGCAATGCTTTAATAAACTTTTTTTTTTTTTTAAGGAAATTAATGGGGAAAGTTCTCACAGAATAGTTTGCTGCCAAACTGGACAGTGCAATGAAAGCACTGATCTATTAATCCCACATTTCTAATTATATTTATTTTTATCTTTTTCATTTTCATGTTAATTAAAAAAAATTTTTTTTTTAATTTTGTTGTGTGTTTTTGTTTTAGTTTTTATATTTTTATTTCAGTTTCATTTATTTTAGTACATCAATTTAACCTTGGCAGCTAGCTGAAATAAAGTAAGGTTTAGTTAACCGTAAACCTGATTTGATGCATCAAAGTGTGCATTAAAAATGCTTTACCAAGACTTGAAAGTGAAAAAAATGGCCATATTCAAAGCTAACCTCTATTTATTTACTGCATGAGGACCCAGCCCTTAGCGAGTGACATTTGAAAGTAAGCTAACCAAAAGGACATCAGATCCATTACCCTGATTTATTTTTTTGCTCATTTGTTTACCAGAAAGCATTGATATATGGATTTGGAGACAACATGACATTTAGTGTTTCAAAGAAAGAGCACAAGACAGACTTCTACTTAACACATGGCAGTAAATCCGCTAAATCTCCTGACATTAAATAAGTGAAGTTTGTAAATAAGGACACAAGCTGGCATTGAAATGAGCGCTCTGCTTGAAAGGGAAACAGCTCTCGGTGGTAAACACAAGTGCGGGCTGTTTTCGCCTCACATCGTCTTCAGCCTTCATATGCAGCTGTGACAAATTTCCCAGCAGCCCAGATGGGTCATCTCACCGCAACATTAGCAGTTTAACAGAGGCCTTTTAAATTATTCACGTCCTTCTTGAGATCATGTTGAAATTCAAGGGCTATATTTGCATAGGACATTCAAAAAACATTTGATTTGGTCAGCATGCAGAAACCAGTGGAGACCAAAGAGAACTGAAGTATTCTGCAGCGCTGATGACAAATACACTCAATGACAGCTGCATGGAGCGCGACGGCAGTCGGCACAGATTTGAGTGCTATAATGATATTGTAATCAAGACTCGAGTCACCTTGCATACTGCTCTTTTAATTTGGGAAAAGTTCAACAATGACAGGCTCATGTGTAAAGCCACTAAACCTGTAGAAACAGAAAACACGTCAAACACAACAATGCAAATGTTCCAACGTTGTTTTTGGCCATACAGTCTTACGGTCAGTGAAACATTTTCTTTTGTGTTCCACAGAATACAGAAAGTCTTAGGTTTAGAATGATGTGCAGGTAATAATAAATGTCAGAATTTTTATTTTTGGGTGAACTATTCATTTAATAGTCTTAATGGCATTGTATTAAGGCACTTATAAAAGCAACTTGTCTCAGAGCACATTTCAAGACGTCAAAACATCACATCTGATGATCTGGAAAATATTTAAGTGAACTAGTCAACTGAATATTTGAGTAGATTTATTTCTAGATTTATTTCTGTCTATTTCTAGGTAGAAATTAAATGATAAAAATGTACTGAACTGATTAAATATGCTGCAGTCCACACACAAAGGATAGTGGGATATCAAAGGCAGCGAAGGATATATGATATATAGGTTACTAAAGACACAACAAAATCAAGTGCATGCATATAGTTTTATGTTTATATAGTTAAACCACATATTTGAAATCTAAACAAGTACAATCTCGCCTAAAATACTCTTAAAACTACATTCTGGTCTTAAAACATACATACTGCTAGTGGAGTGATACAAACAGTGAAATGGTTGGAGTTCTGTTATACACACACACACACACACACACATATATACATATATACACATATTTATATATGTGTGTGTGTGTCTACGTCATTTAAACTATTTTTAATGAAAATGCATACTCCTTTGTCTTGTTAATGTTGATTTATTCCTATACACAACCACACACACACATATACATATAATATATATATATATATATATATATATATATATATATATATATACACACACACTACAGTTCAAAAGTTTTAGATCAGTAAGACTTGTAATGTTTTTAAAGAAGTCTCTTATGCTTATCAAGGCTGCATTTCTTTGATCAAAAATGTAGAAAAAACTGTAATCTTGCAAAATGTTATTACAATATAAAATAATGGTTTCTATTTTTATATACTTTAAAGTATAATTTATTTCTGTAATGCAATGCTGAATTTCCATCAGCCATGAATACAGTCTAAAGTGTCACATGATCCTTCAGAAATCATTCTAATATGCTGATTTATTATTAGAATTATCAATGTTGGCAACAGTTGGGCTGCCAAATATTTTTTTGGAAACTGCGATACTTTTTTAGGATTCTTTGATGAATAAAAAGTTAAAAAGAACAGCACTTATTCAAAATATAAATCTTTTCTAACAATATAAATCTTTGCTATGACGTCTTATCAATTTAACACATCCTTGCTGAATAAAAGATTTAATTTCTTTCAAAAAAATAAAGAATAAAAATTTACTGACCCCAAACTTTTGAATGGTAGTGTATATTGTTAGAAAAGATTTCTATTATAAATAAATGCTCTTCTTTTTAACTTTTTATTCATCAAAGAATCCTGAAAAAAAAAGTATCACGGGTTCCAAAAAAATATTAAGCAGCACAACAGTTTCCAGCACTGATAATAAATCAGCATATTAGAATGATTTCTGAAGGATCATGTGACACTTTAGACTGGAGTAATGGCTGATGGAAATTCAGCTTTGTATCACAGAAATAAACTATACTTTAAAGTATATTAAAATAGAAACCATTATTTTATATTGTAATAACATTTTGCAAGATTACTATTTTTCTGTATTTTTGATCAAATAAGTGCAGCCTTGATGAGCATAAGAGACTTCTTTAAAAAACATTACAAGTCTTACTGATCTAAAACTTTTGAACAGTAGTGTATATTATAAATCAACATTAACAAGACAAAGGAGTATGCACTTTCATTAAAAAAAATAGTTTAAATGATGTAGATCATTTCTACCACAGAATTACATCACTTGATATGTAATGGAAATTACATTAATGTGGTAAAAATGTGCATTAAATTTCAGAAAAATAAAATTTTCTCCTGATATGTCTGTTGGACATTGTAAAAGTCGACAGGTCCAAAAGAACTAGTTAAAGGTATAGTTCACCCAAAATGAAAATTCCGACATCATTTACTCACCCTCAAGTTGTTCCAAACCTGTATGAGTTTCTTTCTTCTAAAGATGATATTTTAAAGAATGTGGTAACCAGTTTCTGGTGCCCATTGACTTCCATAGTATTTCTTTCAGTACCAGCATTCTTCAACTCCTCTTCTTTTGTGTTCAACAGAAGAAAGAAACTCATACAGGTTTGGAACAAGTCAGGGACCAGGTGTTTCACGTCTCACACTCAAAGCACACCTTTCCTTCTCAACCATTCCAACAAAATAAGCTCTTAAGAAGCTGTTCCTCCACGAACCGCCTGCTCACAATGCTTCCCGCAGCTGAGGGCTACAGAATGACTCTGTCAAGGTGAAAGAATGAGTTTCCACATGATGATTGGAGTGTGTGTGTGAGGGGCTAAGGAACTGTTTCCCCCTCTTGTGAGCAGGAACAGCTGAAGTAGAACAATCTTCAAAGAGGAAGTGCTGAGAGGTAGTTGTAATTGTTATCAGTGGCGCTTCCCCTCTCTCTCTCTGTCTGTCTCTCCATCCTAAGATGATGATACTCAGATGGGTCTTATCTGCATCGCATGGTCTAATTGAGTTAACTAGACAGAAATCAAGCATTCTCTGCATTCACAACAGCATGCCGGTGGAATGCTGATGACTTTTTCCCACTCTTTTCTTATTGATTTATTTATATATTTGAGTTTTTAAAGGCTTTAATATTTCCTCTTTAAGATTCTGCGGATGTTTCCAGAATGTTAAATCCTGGGAGACGTCTGTGAGGGTCACAGTGAGGGCAGCTTTACTCTCCTGTAACAAGAGATGGAAAATAAGCCGCTGTGCAGGGGAAAGGTGTTTATGAAGTTTTAGGCTGCACAGCAAAGCAAAGGAGAGGCACATGTGGAGGAAGCCAGATCGAAGTGTCATTTGAACAAGAACACAGTGCGAGGTTGTATATGAACACGGCTAATCCGATCTTTCTGGCCAGCTTCAAATTACAAGACAATGACTTTGCTGACAGCTGCTGGATGTACAGCGGGACGCTGCAGATTCACTGAGAATGAACCTCATGTTTGAGGTTGGAGTGTTTTACTGAAGATGACAAAGTTCAGAACAAAGATTGTTTACACAAGGATAGTCTACGAGAGTTTAAATTTTACATTTAATACTGATCAAATTAACAGGATACTACTGTAAATACTCACATTATTTAATACATTTGTTTAGTGCAGAAAAAAAATTTTTTTTATTTTATTTGGAATGTTTTTAAAATGCTTTGAGGATGCTTTGAAAATTCATCATTTCTCCTTCTGCTCAACCCTGTTATGCTCTGACATTTTCCCCTTGAATTTTTATGTATTAATGTGTGAGTTACAGTTTACTAAGCACACCAAACCTGTAACTGCAATACAGTTATAATTTCCAAATTTAGAGTGATTTACAGAGTTGCACTTCAAAGTAACAAATAAATAAACACACACAAACACACAAAACAAACTAAAAAAAACCTACAGTTTGTAAGAATTTTTTATTTGGATTTCTGTTCAACTCTGTTGTGCTCTGATATTTTCTCCTTAAAAAATAAGAAAAATGTGATGGAACATCATTACATATTAATTGTGTGATTTACATTTTACAGAGCACACCAAAACTGAGAGCTACTGCAGTTATTTATCCAACAAGTATATAATTTATAGAATTTCCTTAACAGGGCTGAACTAAAGTAGCACTTAACTACTAACTAGGTTAGTAACAATAATTTAAAAAAAATGCAATTTATGAGAAAACTTTTTAATTTGTCTTTCTGTTCAACCATGTTATACTCTGACATTTTCTCCTAAAAAAAAATAAGGAAATGTTATGGAATATTATTATATATTAATTGTGTGATTTACATTTTACAGAGAACACCAAAACTGAGCGATACTGCATTTATCTGTCCAACAAGTATATCATTTATATAACTTCCGTGACAGGGCAGAACTAAAGTAGCACTGAAAGGTTAGTAACAATAATTAAAGAAATAAAATGCAATTTGTGAGAGAATTCTTAATCTGTCTCTCTGTTCAACCACGTAATACTCTGAAATATATATATATATATATATATATATATATATATATATATATATATAAAATAAAATCTGTGCCATGCTGGTTGGAATGACAATAAAGAGGCAGAAAAATGATTCAAAGGTCACAGGTGAATTTTTTGGGAACTTTTTTTAATGAAGTGTACAGGTCAAAATTGTTATTAAGAAACCACCAAATAACAAGTTTAGGCCTACAATAATACAAAAAGTAAATGTCACCACATAAACATACTACAAATATACCTCCAGTCGTTGCGCTTACGTTAAGAAGGATGTGAAGAAAAAAAATCCTGGCCTTAGGACATAAAAATAGGGCAGGATAGAACAGTTGGTATTTTTCAGTCCATTTTTATGTATTTTTCTCTCCCGTTGTTCTCGTACTGATCCAACTGTTCTGATGCAGGACATCTGCACCTGGAAGCTCTTCTAGTTGGGTTTGGTCAGGAGCTGAGTGGAGAACTCATACAGATCTTTATTGATCTTCTTCAGGGTCTTCACCTCCTCCTCCAGTTCAGACACTCGTACCTTAGTGTTCTCCCCATCACCAAACACACTCTGACAGACAACAGAAACACACTCATTATCACATCACTGTTTGACAGACTCTCCAACACTTTCGACCAATGAATCTTCATGACTTTTACACAACCTTTGCAGTCGTTCACGATTACAGGATAAGTATTCTTATAGATTATTTTCTAGTAATTATTGGAACAGATATTCATTTGTATGTGAGGCACCAATCTTCAAAATGAATAGATTTAAACAACATATTATTGTACAAACGTCTTCAATAATACTCTCAATGGACAAAAATGTGAAACTTAGAAAACTACAGACATTTCCATGATTCTTCCATAACCTTTGCGGCAGAAATGCTATTATATTATATTATATTATATTATATTATATTATATTATATTATATTAAAAAATATTATAAAATAGCATAAAATATTTTATTTTTGTGACTGGAGTAACCACAGCTCATTATTATATTATATTATATTATATTATATTATATTATATCGTAGTACAGCAGTTTGCCTCATATACTTAAATTGTAAGAGCATTACTATAAAATCAGTTCACGTTTGTTTTAAAGAACTTGGTAAAGAGTCTATTATTTTCTGTAGTTATCGACAAAATGTCTCAGATGTCGATTTCGCTTAACTTGTACTGAATCTGGAACATTCCTTTAATCTAAAAGAGCTAAATTGCAAGCATATATAAGCTAGAAGATGAACAGTGTAAATGAGGAGGTGAGGTTATTTCATATAGAAAAAAACCCTGCACCTGCATCTAAGAATTCAAGTTCCATCATAGATTTTCACTGAGGTCATCAAATCCCGTTTTAGAACATCCCTAATCTAGCAGAGAAAATATTGGCATTCCCTTTGTGCTCGATTCCCCCCGTGCAGGCAAACGGCGGGTGACAGCGATGCACATTTCCCCCAGATTAAGTCGGGAGGGAGGGAAAAAAAAAATCTCCTGCTCTCCAGTTATATATTTATTTACATACATCTCCGGAATAAACACAGCGGGCTCTGAGCTTGCCGGCAGGATCCAACTCCCTTTTGAGTGAGTGAAACTAATCCACTTAATGGTCCTGCCAGAGCCGGACTCACTTTAAAAGCGTCAGGAGATCTATGAGGAAAAGGGAACAACCTCTGTGGTGACCTGAACACGTTCGGAGACCGATAACGGCAGCAAACCCCAAAACACCCGTCGGTCCCTCCAGATGGACGCGATTGCGGGGACCATCTGGCCTCACTGTACTCTGACATTTTAAAGAGGCTAAAATAATGTATTTGGACAGAGTTATGAGGTACGCAGCTTGTGCTTTGCCTGTATTGAATTCCCTGAACAACTGATGTTCAATAGTCCGAAAATATACCGACACACCCTCTTAATTATGAAGGTTCATAAAATCAAGAATACAACAATTTGGTCTCACATTTTCAGACCCAAAGATCCTCCTCTACTCTAAAGGCTTGAGCTGAGAGAAAATAAACTCTTAGGTTTATGTGTTAATCAGTTCAGCTCCAAGCCCAGTCTGATGGCGTTCTCCTCCGCTGGCTCTCAAATACACTTTCAACATCCCATGGAGAGAGTCTGAACTCTGGGATAAGAACAGCCCAGTGGAGCTGCTCTATCAGCAGTGTAAATCAGTGGAGACTCTGACAGACGTGTGCAAGTGGCTCATTTCCTGCAGGAGGAAGTGAGATGCTCTATATGAAAGATTGTAGTATTGTATCGATCACCTCTGTAAATCACAGCGTGCTGTGGTAAATATTTTGTATAAGTGACTTGTCACAGGAAACCCTTTCCTAACACACTGCTGTCTCTTCTCACATTGTCAGTTCATTTAAGTATTTATTCATTCATTCCTCACTGAATGTAAGCCTATGTGATATTTGCTCATTTTACAGTGTACCAGTCGAATTAGATCACAACAAAAATTAAAGGTAGGGTAGGCGATTTCGGAGAGGCTAGCAATAGCAAGCTAGCTCTGAAAGCATAAGATCCCACCCTCCCTGCATAATCATTCTCCAAAGCCACGCCTCCTCCAAAACACATGAACGCACACAGGTTGACCAGAGGCTAACCAGCAACACAATGAGAGACAGTGCTGAATGCAACGCTGTCAGATTACCTCATGTCTATGAACTTTGCAACAGTTAAAAAAGTACATTCTATATAGTATGAATATGGGTAGTATGAATGAATTCAGACGTACTACATCTACCACGTTGTTACTATCATGTGCTATTTATAAATATTCATGCTATTCATGAATCCTCTCCCGTGGCCTCATGGGATAGTAAAGAGTCCATCGACTGTGCACTTCAATCCATGTGGAAGGAAATAGGTCATCCGGGTACTTTTCACCTACTGTTTTTCGCATACTATGCATTCGGACATACTATTTCGGCATACTGTTTTTCGCATACTATGAATTTGGACATACTGCTCTTTTTGCATACTGTTTTTCGCATACTATATAGCAGGGAAGTATTCAATTTCAGGTCTCAATGCACTGATTCTGTTAACTTCATCACAAAATTCAAACAATAAATGCCCTTTTGACGCTCATGAATGTGGCGTGACAGATTCTGGAGCGCGAATCCATTCTACTTTATTACTAGTTACGGCAGGAAATAAACATAAATGAACTTCAGAAGGTATGTTAAAAGTAGTGCTGTCAAACAATTAATCGCATCCAAAACAAAAGTATTTGTTTACATAATATTTGTGTGTGTACTGTGTATATTTATTATGTAAATATAAACACAAACACATGCATGTATATATTTAAGAAAAATATGTTATGTTTATATATTAAATATATTTATATATAATATAAAATATAAGAACATAAATATATAAATGTATATACATGTAAATATTTTCAAATTATATACTGTATGTGTGTATTTATATATACATAATAAATATATACAGCACACATACATATATTATGTAAACAAAAACATTTATTTTGGATGCGATTAATCGCGATTAATCGTTTGACAGCACTAGTTAAAAGATAAAATACAACTTACTGAAATGTATCATCTCTCATGTGATCACTCAATCAATGTTTCAGCAGAAAGACGTTAATAAAACAGCTTGTGATCAATGTCACTTAACATTGCATTTAACTCAGGAAAGTTATCCAGTGTTCACAGTTGGTTATTCAGCTATAATAAACACTAGAGGGAGCTCATTCACTGACAATTATACATGTATGTTCGAATAAATCTGTCATGAAGACAAGTTCAAAACTACCTTGCAACTGAGTTGTATACAAACTTCTCCGTTTTTATTTGACTAATTATATCTAATGCAAACATTTCAGTTTTTTCATTTCATTATATCTGAAAATAAACAGAAGTTGAATACAGTACTTTGTTCTCTGTTGTTAATTTTAAAGTCTAATATCTTAGCAATGTACCAAATGAGAGGCTTCCCTGTATAGTTTAGAGTATTAGTTGAGAGAGATTTTTTTCATTAAGAAAACCAAACTATCGTTTGAGTTTTCGGAATAATCAGTTATCGGTATAGGCAGAGTAATTTAGTATCGGTTATCACAGCAAAGAACATTGATTTGCTGAAAATTGCATTTAAACAATATTTGATCACAATTTCTATAAAATGGTTGTGTCAATTACCCAGGTGGGCATAGTTATTAGCCATCTTAAAATGGCAATTATGGGTTGATTACTCTGCCTGGCTAAGCACTAGTCCACACTGCTCGTGACAAGGGCTCCATCTCCACTCTCTTCACGCTGATCATCAGAAAAATCAAAGCCAACAGGCTACAAACCATCTCCGCCTTAAAAGCCTCACTAAAATTCAGCTCACAGTAACGACTGACTCGCAACAGCAGTGGTGAACTTCCCTGCTTACCTTGTCTGTGACAGCACACATCAGAGAGTAGAGCTCGTCTGCTTTCTCCAAATACGACCCCTCCGGCTCCTGAGAGTGTGAAAAGACAAAGCAAAACACTTTAAACATCAACATAATAGCATGTTAAGCTACAATAATGATCGATTGTGCCAATAAGGTGTTTGTGTGTAGCATTTCCCGTGACACAAGTGTCCTGAAGAGGCTGTGCCAACCGTGAGAGGGTCAATTACAAACAAGGTCTAATCATGGCTGTCTCCTGCAGGCTGATCACTGCTGACAGTGAGTAAGTGTCTGGGGGTTTGTGCAGGGGATGACGTTGTTCCAAGGGTCCAACAAGATTATTAAGGCTGACAATGAAAATCTCAGCAAGGTCAATCTCTTTTTAACAGTCCTTCCCAGATCCTGCCATCTTACTCTGCTGATTTACAGACCATCAGTGCCCGTCTGTGGGAATTTACTGTTCGTGCCTCGATGGATACAGTAAAGCTGCTGATTTCATAGAAAGATGAGTAAAGCAGGTGCTGCTGCCCAGCACAGTAGTTTGATTGTGCTCACAAAAACACCCACAGACGCTCACAAATTTGAAATATTGTACTCGTAATATTGTAATGGTTCATAATTTCCTTAATGAGGGGGCTTTGCTTACAATACTATTCAAAAGTACGTGCTCAGTAAGATTTTTTGGAAAGAAATACCTTTAACCAATCAATACTATTAATACTATGAAGAAATTAAATTGATCAAAAGTGACAGTAAATTTCTAATGTTACAAGACTGTTGTTTCAATTAAAAGCTGTTCTTTTGAACATTCTATCAAAAATCCTGACAAAAATGTATCAAGGTTTCCAGAAAAATATGAAGCAGCACAACTGTTTTCATTATTGATAATAGTAAGAAATCTTTCTTGAGCAGCAAATCAACATATTAGAATGATTTCTGAAGGATCATGTGACATTGAAGTCTGGAGTAATGATGCTGAAAATTCAGCTTTGCATCACAGGAATAAATTACATTTTTAAATGTATTTAAAATGGAAAACAGTTATTTTAGATTATTAGAGTTATTTATAGATATTATAGATATTTTAGAGTTATTTTAGTGAGCTCTTGCAATGTTTTATACATTTATTAATCCTATTTATTTTGAATTGAAGTAGAAATAAATTAAATGAAACATAAATGAAAGAAAATATAAAGTATACTTATACACTTGTGTTGAAATTATCAATTTATTCCACAACTGTAGCATCATTTCCACCACCACAAATTTCCCCAATAAAGTTTTATCAAAAGTAGGATGCAAATAGTTTCATCTGTAGAATTAGCCTTAGGAGTCTAGCATTTTATTTTCGAAATTGTTTAAAATGTAATTTCCACTACCATCGCTAAATTCGAACTTACGTTTTTTGGCGGTGTTTTCAGCTCATAAGCACTTTTTCCGTAATACAGAGAGAGGGAATGTGCATGGTTGCCAGGTTGAGAAGATCATGTAAACCACTGAGCATAAAATGTATTGATTGGGGGATTTAAACTCTGGCAACCGCAACCAGGAAAGCTTGTTACCAATGCAAAACAACACAAATGCCAAATTAAAAAGAAATGTTTTCAGGATAAATAAGCAGCTGGCAAATATCGCAGATGATTATATTTAATAAAAAAAATATATAAAAGCAGAGCGGTCGACCTCTGCAGCTCCCGCAGCAACCTTTAGCCCACCACCATGAGCTGCCAAATTCGGGGTCAAATAAGAGCTTTCATATCTTTATGCAAAGTTAAGGGCCGTAACTCACCGTCCTCAAGCTCCACTCCATTAGCACAGAGTGGAGAAGACCTGAGCTCCTCCAGGATAGCAACAGGTCTGATGGAAACCCATCTTACCGCTGACCTCTATTTGAATAGAGTCAGCCAGGCTGCTAATAGACTTCCCCCTTGAGACGCGATTATTTAGAGCGTCGCGCGGTTCAATTCAGGCCAGGTTTCGCAGCGTACCCCTCCCAGCGGGGTCGTCGCGTCGCCTTCCAAGCGAATAACAGAAACAATTCCGTAAGAGAAATTAATTTTCTCAGAGCAGCTTTAATTTACACGCTGCGTGGAACGCCAATCATGCAGAATGTGTGATGTTGGGTGCAGCCTCTGGGTCGCAGTTATTTTTGCTTCCTGGTAGAAGTATTAATGCACTTATCAAAACATTTGTTTTAGGTTCCCTCTCGCTGTGCAGAGGTGAAAGAAGCGTGTTTTCCAGATAGCATGTGCTCTCCCAGAGGCTGGAAGATTAGCCTCTCTGTAAATAAGCTAAGGGGGAGGGAGAGGAAAACAGCAGATATGCAGAAAGAAGGAAAGATAAAAAAAAAAGGTTGGACCCACTGAGCAGGTGGTGGGCAAATGTAAGACTTTATAAGCATTTCATTTATAGGTCTATAATTGATTTTGACGAGGAGGGAATTACAGTTAGGCCGCTAACGGCTGTAAACATTCATCACGTTTGAACTCTGCTAGTGGTGAGGAGGCAGATCCATATGTGCAACTTGCATTAAACACCTTTGACCTAATTGTATCACCCACATGCAGCTGTTACACCTGATACAAATGTCAGTGAAACTGAAACATCTGCGTTAAAGGAAAAAAAAACAACCACCTGCTTATGCATTTGAGGATGGCTGGATTATACTGAATATTCATAATGGATTTGCCATGATTTTGCTGCCAAATGTATTTATTTATTTATAAGATGTATTTAGCGACATTTGGGTTATGATGAGTTATGACATATTGAGTAAAAATGACAAGGACAGTAAATCGTTCAATAACATGCATGTAGAAAATAGATTTTCATTTTATATAGATGTGCAACAGTTGGGTTCTGGAAGTAAAAGTGCCTTTTATTTTCTCCATAGAAAAACTGATTTTGAACAATAACTGATAAACATTTAAAAACATACCTACTGTGAGCTCAGAGGTTGTTAATCAATGGTATATTCTTTTGTTGAAGCCATCATCAACTTCGGTTTTAAATAATCATATTTAACAGCTCAATCCCTTGTGAAAAACTACATGACCCATGATTCTAGGAGTGGGGCGATATGACCAAAATCTTATATCACGAAATGAGTAATTTTATTTCATGGTAACTATATATCACAATATAGTTATTTTTGCTTTAAATAAGGTCTCTATGACTATCAAAAGTTTTGATAACGTAGAAATTTCATAATTATTGTCACCAGTGTCAATATCACAAAAAACTAATACTAGCCTATATTAAATAAAAAAAAAACTCAAGCTCACTGAAGACAAGTAAACAGTCAGTGATTAAATAAGAATAAGAAACAAATTACAAGCAACAGGACAAAAACTACAGTAGAACAAATAAATAAGAAATGCTACATACATTGTATAAAGTAATCAAATGTATAAAAACACTGCAAATTCTTCACTGTGTAAATTAAATATTTCTTCTTATTAAAGTTACAAAAGTGATTTAGTCAAGAGCAGTGAGAGATTTTCTCTTATTTGTTCTTTTATTAACATAGCAGGAATATTAGACTGCTGTCACTTTAAGAGCTGCCTGGATCCAATATTCTATTACACGTGTTTTCTTTCTCAGCTGTTTGCTTTCACTTAAGACCTAAATTACTGTGTTTACGAGGTTACTTGCAAAGACGGGCATTTTGACACATACAAGTGTGTGTACTTAATCATTCAAGGCTACAAAGACTTTTTTAAATCCCTATGGGAAAAACGAATAGAAAAAATACCAGAACCAATGCCACTGAAAAAGTGGGCGGGCACTAATGATACATTCGGTTTCTGATTTAAATTTCAGTAGCAAAAACATGTTTATGCTTTTAATTTCTCTAAATCATTTCAAACTGCTTCAAGAAAACAAGCAAGTTTCTGCATTTAACGGTTAATGATGAAATATAATTTTAAAATCTTGCTTGTGTTTAATAAATGAGTAAAAGTGCAAGAAAAAAACCTTATTTACTTATACTTTAAAATGTGCACACTATCTAAATATTCTGGCTATATTGTCCAGTCGTAGTATATAGCAAGTTCTTCATTATGTCAGATTTATAGAAGCATATCTTCGTTAAATAAGAATGTTTTTTTTGCTTTCGCATCTTTTAAGACATTTATATGTAAATGACCTCTGGCTTTGGCTAAACTTTTGCCCGTGACCTTTTGCATTTCTCAGGGTAGGCCAAGTTGCTGCATACCAACTATGAATTGATAAGTAAATGTAATACCGTTGCTCTAAATGAGCAATTCTGACATCTCATAAAAATTCTCAGTGGACCTTATCCTATTTTCCATGATATGTGCCCTTTAAAACATAAGCGATGTTTCAAATGTTACCTGTGTGTTGGCTCCCAGTCTCAGACACACGCCTCCGGAGCCCGTGCCGTCACCCTGCTCAGAGGGGTTCAGGTGGCGACTGAACCGTGGCAGTGGGACGGCTGGATGACTGTCAGCAAGGAACATGTTGGCAGGTGCTGGTATGATAACAGCATTGGTCACAGGACCTGTTGGAGAGATGAGATGGATTAAAATATCAGTTCTCTATGAAAACTGTAGCAGTTTAGTAAAGGTTTGTGAATACGGAAATCCTGGAGCAATCCTTAAAGCAAACCTTTTCCGCGGTCAGATAGGGCTGGGCTATAAATCAATAACGATAATTATCACACAATATAAATTTCCTCGATAAACGATAACAAGAGCTCGTTAAATGTTCGATATAATGTTTATGAGGCAAAGGCGGATTAGTCATTTGAAGTGCGCCACTCGGACCGTTTATCCGCTCGGATCAAAGTTCAAACAGTGGCGCGGTGCAAGCTCACGCTACACTGAACAGCGCTGTGTCAGATCCAACGTAAAGCGCTTGAATTCAGTGAGGAACACAAATAACTCTGTTTACAGCCAGATGATACAGCGCTGACAAACAGGAGAAACACTGTGCACAACGATACAGTCAGAAGGCTTTTCAATCTACAAATCGCCATCATTTAAAATAGATTTACTGTAGTACCACTAACTGCACCATGGAGTAAGAAATGTGGGTATTCGTGTTGAATTTTATTATATTATTAATGTAGACATGTATTACATGTATTGAAGGGGGAGTAATGGATTGTAATTACAGCATTTTTTTGTGATTAAGCTATAGCGTTTATGCGTTTATACTAAATGTATTTAAACTACTGTTTTTCATACAAATACCTAGAAGCCATATTACATTTTTACTATGGTACTGAGGTGCTATATTTGTGGTTTTAACTGTGATTATCATGATCTAAATGTATGCTACTTTGGAAGACCAATGGTTAAAAAAACACCTCAAACAGTCAGAATAATTACATTTCATCATATAAAAATGAGATTGCTACAATTTTTTACAGATATAACTGATTTTGATAATGAACATAAATCTACATGCATCCTAAATCAAGCTACTATCAAATGTGTATTTCTAAGAGACAAAAAATGTTATATTATTAATATTATCAGGCAACACAAACCTGTTTCTTGATTTGAAACAATATTACTCATTAGAACATGCAGAACTAAGAAATTATTTTTTTTTTCTATTAAGATACATATTTTGTTGAGGAAAAATGACTGGAAAAGTGTAAAGAATTCAAAAACAAAGTGTTTGTCATGTTCTGACCATAAAGAATAGTTTAAAACCCCAATTAACCATTTGGTTTTTACAACTTTTACATCGGAGCAAAAATCCGCCTTTAAACTTGAAAGAAATAAAAATTTGATATGTATCGTGATAATTATCAATATCGACTGATATGAAAAAAAAATTATCGTGATCATTTTTTGGCCATATCGCCCAGCCCTACGGTCAGAACAACTAATATAGCAAAATAACTTCAACTTTTCAAATAACATAAAATACATAAAATGTCAAAATATGGGTGAAAAAGCATTCCACTGTTATTCAGTGTAATAGATATATTTATGTATTCTGACCTGTTCTTATTAAAATATTAAAAGAAATCATACTAAATTTTTATAATATTTTAAATTATTTAAAACTTCTTGCTGATAAATGGGTCAAAGGATAGTGGCAAAGATTGGTAAAGATTTAAAATGACAATTAATTAATATATTTGGGCTGCACTGTGATCCTTAATTATGTCATCGAATAATAATTCTAAATATTCTTGACATTAATTTTCTTATATACAGTTTTGTTACATCAACTATTCCTATACTGAATGACATTAGTTAGCGTCTTCAGTAAATCATGGTAAAAATTGTATGACAGTCAATGTTTTTCTTGCTACAAAATAAAAATATTTAAATTGAAAAGGACACATAATAAATAGCAATCATAACAATATAATAAGAAATGAAGGATCGTGTTAAACTGAAGAATTACTGAAGTATTAACTGTTTCTATTGTAATATATTTTAAAATGTAATTTATTTCTGTGATGGCAAAGCTGAATTTTCAATTGTATTAAAATTTGACAATATTATTGTTTTTACTGTTTTATTTTTATCAAATAAATGGAGTCTTGGTGAGCAAAAGAGACTTCCAAAAACATATATACTGTATAAAAAAACTCCAAATTCAAATATATATATATATATATATATATATATATATATATATATATATATATATATATACACATATATACACTATATATATATATATATATATATATATATATATATATATATATATATATACATATATATATACACACACACACATATATACACACTAGTCGACTATCCATCTAAAACCAGAAAATCTCACAGTTCTTTCCACTTCAGTTTTCTCCCCTACTGAGTGCAATTGGATTGGAAGCTGAGGAGATAAAACCAGCAGATAATCTTTTACAACTCTGCACTCTGAGGCACTAAAGAGCTCTTCACCTCCTGCTTACAATGTTGGACATTTTTATTTGCCCATTACTGTCGGTGTAGAACATACCAGCACCAATCACTGCAGCATCTGTGTGTCTGAAGCCCACTGACAAAACACACTGGCAGGAGAAAGTTTGTTTGCTTCCACTGAGCTGACGCAGTGTCTACACACTCTCAGGAGTATAACAGCGGTCCTGCAATCCACCTGAGATTAATTAACAACAACCAGGTCCAACTAAGCTTCTGGCATCTGCTGTCTTTTGTCCTCTATACAAGAGCTAAACACAAATCATCTGCACCAGTGAACTACATTAGCTCAGGTACTAAACATCACCCTAAAGCAGACTGACAGATCAAAACAAAACTTTATGTAGACCAGATAATCATGTTCTTGAGCATGATTTGAGAAAGATCTAAAGAGCATTTTGTGCTTCACTGGAAGCAGGAACATCTGAGCTTTGGTACAAAGGAATTTTGATTAGTAAATAAAAAAATCCCACCTAAAATTTATAAATATATTAGAAAATATATTACACACTACTGTTCAAATGTTGAAACTTTTTAGAAAGAAAAAACATAACACATTTATTCAGCCAGAATCATAGCCCTCGGACCGAAGGATGTGATTGGACGAACATTTTATGGTCCTACGCCTTCCACAGACAATATAAACACATATAAATACATTAAACCACTTAACTTAGGTGATTGCTATCGGGATGTGAAGAGACTTTCAACCTGCATAACAAAAAATGTTTTTAAACAAAATCACCTACCCTGCCTTTAAACTTATCAAAATGACAGTAAAAGACATTTGTAATGTTACAAAATATTTATATTTCAAATAAACACTGTTCTTCTGAACTTTCTATTCATAAAAAAATCCTGAATTCCAACTAAATTATTAACCAGCACAAACTTTTCAATATTGATTAATAATAAGAACTGCTCCTTGAGCACTAAATCATCTTATGAGAATGATTTCTGAAGGATCATATGACACTGAAGACTGGAGTAATGAAGCTGAAAATTCAGCTTTGCATCACAAGAATAAATTACATTTTAAAATATATTCAAAACAGTTATTTTAAATTGTACTAATATTTCAAAAATATTACTGTTTTTAACTGTAGCTAAATATAGCATAAGACACTCTACATATTTATATAATATTTTATATTATCAGCATTAAATTCAGTAAAAAGTCCAAAAAGAAGCATTTTTTTCAAAGACCTGTGGATCCAACTATTTATCAACATTAGATCCAATCCACAACGTACATGTATAAAATTCACCAAAATACTTATTAAACAAATCAAAATTTTAAAATCTTTCTTATATATTTTATAGCAAAATCCCAAAACTATTTCCATGATTTGCAGGTCTGCATTAGATTCTGACATCAATTTTCAATATGGTTGCAGACTTTTGGACCTAATTGAAAGAAAACAGGATGTATTAAAAAATGCCATATTTAAATGCTGCATACAGTACATTGGTCTAAAATGATTAGCTTTTCTTTTTTCTTTTTTTTTGAAACTCAAAAAACTGAATAACGCCACCGTAAGATCAGATATGCCCCAGCAGGAGCGCAAAGTTTCCATAACAGCCCAGAAAAGGCCAGTGATTTTCCATCAGAAACAGGTGAAACCCCAGCAAACATAATTAAGGTAAGTATCCACACTTCAAAGATGCTGTGGAGTAACTGTTTTCAACAGCACAATTTTGTCCTGTCACCCTGATATCCTCTAAAGATTAATCATTGCATAATTTCACAGAAAGA
This sequence comes from Tor tambroides, assembly GCA_021397915.2. Taxonomy (NCBI): domain Eukaryota; kingdom Metazoa; phylum Chordata; class Actinopteri; order Cypriniformes; family Cyprinidae; genus Tor; species Tor tambroides. Next base: position 94,514 of record JAFVLL020028411.1, read on the forward strand.
GACAGAGTGAGGAGATCTATCACACAGAAGAGTCTGTTGGCAGATTAGATTAGACTCATAAACTGTGTTGGCGTTTGATAGAAAAATGTAAAAATGAGCTCCATCACTCACACGGACTGAGTCATTCCAGACGCTGAGGACATCAAAAGTTAAAACTGGCCACACGGGAAGCATCTCGCCAGGCTGCAATTGTTTGGAAAGGGGTTTTCTGTTCCCCAGGCACAAGTCGCAGGACATCATTAGATTAAAATAAGATAATAAAATAATCATAATTAAAAAAATAAAATGCACGAGTGTGTGCCCATGTGGTCTAATTAAAAGCGCAATAGCTGGGTTGTGGTAAGCATGAAAACAGATATGGAGATCAACATCAGGCTGCGTTCATTCGCCTTCATTTTTGTTTTGAAGCCATTAAAAAAAAGCCACTTGACTCCTCTGTTTCCTCTGAAGCCTTTCGATTCAGAATTGTTGATTTATTGAGGCCAGTCAAATTAACACAAAGCCACTTTCGCAATCGGAGCTTCCCTGTGCTTTCCGCGAAAAAGAAAAGACGGTGATAAATAGGTTTTTTGCAGAGCAGCAGCTCAGTGAACTGTGCATACATTAATCCCTGTTTCTGAACGATGCCAAAACAATTATGATAAAACAGGTAAGCAGTGATGCAGCGGCAGACGCCCGCAGGACGAGCTGGTCTCTCGGCAGTGCGGACTTGGCGGGAGAAATGCGCCGCTCCTCTCCAAACGCAATTAAATTATATGGGTCTTTTCATCAATTCAACCTGGATCAGAACTGTTGAGAAAGCATCCAGAGCTCACATTTTATAAAAACCCTCTTTCAAGCCTACAATACCACCATCTCGCTTGTGGAACTAATGCATCCACTAACTAGGCCCAGATGGAAACTGCTGACTTTTTTGCATTTTCTGCATTTTATACGGAGAAGTCTGTGGAATTATGTGGAATGGATTTAAATAAGAAAAAACGCATGTGGCATGCTGCAATGAAGCTGTTATGCCGACATTGGGATGTTTATAACTTTATGAATGATGGCTTTCAAACTGAATGAAAATCTATGGGTGCAGATTTCCACGTCAGTCTGCTAATAAGTACATAACAAATGAATGCAATGAATTTCACTAGCCTACAGAAATTCCTCAGAAGGTGCACGTGTGAAGAAATGAGTCTGATGTAATGAGAGCAGTCATCTCAAATTTAATAATGACAAATATTTCAAATCAAGTAAATCCCCTTTGAAAGACCCCTGTGAAAACATTTGGCATATTTTGAACACAGTGAAGCTCTGTGATTGTTTGGTTTTTCAGACTTTCAGGAACACACAAGAATGTTTCATTCAGATGGGATTTGAGAAATGATTGATTCCCTTCAAATTTTAATTATTCATTTGTTCGAGACTTTGACTTGATATTTAGTCCCGGTTTGCATCTCTTGAGTGTTTGAGGAATCAAAAAGGGGAAACTGTGATGATCTCCAAAAGCTTTTATGCAAAAATCACAGATACTTTACCACACAATAAAATCAAGATTACAGTACGTGTGTGTTTGGCACATTTATGCACCTACACGTAGAGAGAAAGCCATGATCTAAAGATGAAACGAATGATTTTCAGCTTGAGATTTTGCTGGCAAGTTCAATTAACACCGGATTAGCATTTCAAAATAACAATACAACAGATGAAAAAGACTGTTTGGTGCATCCCACATCTTGTGTCATGCTGTATTATGTTCAATGTCACTCTTCTGGATCAAGGCTAAAAGATAACATACATGCATGAGACATTTCACATCAAGCAGTGACTTCCAGGGTGAACCGGGCTGATACTTATTATTATTTTTGATGGAGTATGCGGGAGGCATAACATGAATGTTAATGAGGGTTTTAAGACCTCCTGTAGTAAAATTAAGGACGCCTGCGGGTGGATTTACAGCACTCAAACATGGAAATGGTGAGGGAACTCCCCTCATCATATATTCCCTTGGCACAACTCCATTTGCTCACTGAAATTCATTAGAATTATTTTATTTGACCGCTGCATATTGAGAAATGTCAAAGCTGAACTGTACTTAAAGGGACAGTTTACCCAAAAAGGAAAATTCTGTCATCATTTACTCAACCGCAGTTGAATATAATAATGGTCTCTTTGGTCTTGTAATATTATAGTAACACACCAAATGAAAAGCTTCACTGTACAGTTACAGCATTTGCTGGGAGAGATTTTAGGTATCGGTATCGGCAGATCTCATTCTGAATAATCGGTATAGGCAGATAAATACAGTATCGGTGTATATATATACAGTACTAGCTGCTCTTTCCATAAAATTAAAAGGAAAATAGAGTAAAGGTTTTAAGCTTTAAAAAAAAAGACAGGTTTATTGTAATTTAAAATGTTTAATTTAGTTTTTATTTCTATTTTTCTTTTTAATTTTTCTTATATAATTTTCTATTATTGTTAGTTTTTTCCAGAGTGTTCTAGTTTATAGCCTATTTATTCAATTTATTTTTAGTTTTATAGTATTTTAGAGCTAAAATTTAATCATAAAATTTTGAAAGCAAATTTAAAGTTAATACACTAACTGAAACTCAAAAATATTGAACAATGTTACATTTCTCAGCACACTGATGTGTTTTTGCTAGTGTCTTTTTTTATGTTCCAAGCTTTACAATACAATACATATCCAAAACTTGAAAATTATCCAAAAAATTACTATTAATTTTGCCCATTTTTAAAATTCAGTTTTCAGAGTCATGAAAATGTACATTAGTTTGGTTTTTCTCATTTGTTAGTTTTTATTTTTATTTAATTTAATAAAATATTTTCATGTATATTTTATTAGTGATAATAATACTGCATGAAAAGCTCCATACTATAGGTGACTCACGTTATAATAAAGTAAATATTATAAAGATAACGAGTAGCACCGCAGCAGTGCTTTGAACATGTGAGCAGATTCAGCCCCATTTATGAAGCATTTTGTGAATTATACACACCACTGAAGACATGATGGCAACATCTGCTGATGGCCTTGTAATAATGCATCGCATTATGTTACTAGCCATTCAGCCGTGCAGTCTGTTCACTCTCATCTGCTCAAATACAGCATCAAATGCCTTTTAAGAAAAACACCTGGAAGCAGGTTGTCTGAACATAGCGTGACGAGGCATCACGGGAGTAATACCATAAACGTCTGTCTCGGGGAAATAACCAGACTGGAAGTGACATTTCTAAGATTCTTCGAAGGTTGTCATTCAGTGAAATGAGAGAGAAATATACCACTGATATAAAAGCGGGACGTTTTTATAACATTTCAAACCCCATCAAATGTCGGCCGGTGAAGAGTAGGCAACCTCCACAAAACTGCTTACGGATACTAGATTTGAAAAATCAAGATAAATGTGCCAATTTCTGTTTGTTTTGTTTTTTTGTTTTTTTATTCATTGACAAGGGAGCTGAATAATGCATCCACATCAGGAGGAATCTCAAGTAGAAGAAGAAGAATTTTTTGTTTGTGTGTGTGTGTGTGTGTGTGTGTGTGTGTGTGCAGTTGAGGGAAGGATGAAAGATAAGCAAGGATATGCACATCCACATAATATGCTTCAATCAGTCTAACGCAAAGTTGTTTTTGTTGTGCTAATAAATGCAATCTGCTAAGTGAAAAAGTATTTGGAAAACAAATAGCTAATGAATAATCATGAACTCAGAAAAAAGTAGAAAGAAATCAGCTCCAAATAAGAATAAATACACATTTATCACAACTTCTGGGCAAGTCGTTACTTAATTATTTAAATCTTTTTCTTTCTTTGGATAAATATTGATATTGACTGATTTTAAAGGCAAGAATATAAGATTTCTCTCCTTTTCTCTGTTTTTTTTTTTTAACCTTTATCGTGCATTCTGGGATTTCCGTCTCTGTGAAGAATATATGGTGGCTTATAAATCACAAAAAAATCATAAATACATAAATAAACATAAAATGACAGAAATGTTGATTATAATCATTCAATACCAAAATGCATTCATAAAAAATAAAAAATAATAATTTTGCAATAAGATTCCATTTCTAACAAATTAGTTAACAACATTACTTAACATGAACTAACAATGAACAATAATACAGCATTTATTAATCTTAGTTAATTTCAATATTTGCGAATACTAAAATCCACCTCATCTTTTAAAGGGATAGTTCACCCAAAAATGAAAATTATGCCATTATTTACTCACTTTCAAGTATATTCTGTGGCACACAAAAGATATTTTGAAGAATATGGGTATAGCCAAATAGTTTCTGGTCTCCACAGACTTTCATAGTTTTTTTTTTTTTTTTTTAACATTTTTCATGTTATCAGCTATGCAACATGCTAACACTAAACTCCACTGAATCAAACGTGATGCGCTTCGCCTGAGCAGCATAATTTGTTCCAAATCGCTCGCTTAATTTCTTTTTCAGTTAGATGTTATGTTAAAAGGCAGCTCACTAGGTTTTGGAGCAATAAACACTCCCGAATTAAACTCCACTGAGTCATGAAATGTAGTTTGTGTGCTGCGTACTTAGGCGAAAGTATTATTCTTTGTTGTGGGCAATCAGGGCCGGCTAATTATCTCCCACTCAATCATGGCAATTGATTCACGGGATACTGGCTCCACTCCTAGAATTACACTAATGGCACAGGCTACTCCGACACGCGGTCATAAATCGTGTGTGCCGGCTTCTCGGGTCACATAACGCGGCGGTTGGGAGTGACGGGGAAAGGTGCAAAGAGGTGGGTAACACGCACACTCTGCCAGCGCACTGCAGAGACTCCTGGCATGATGACACCCCAGAGGGAATGGGGCGGAATGGATGTAAAATTTGTGGCCGTAACTCTGCCAAATGTCCAGGAGGCTTCCTTCCCAAAGGCTTTGAGCTTTTCCTTTAATCTTGCTTTTGGACCCAACCTGATTTGAATGGTACTTTTCATACCACATTTCTGTTACTACTATAGCAGCCCTTTCACATGACCTGTGTTTAAAACCTCCCGTGGAAAAATGAAATATTTTTTATACATTGGCAGTTTTTCATGTTAGAAGTAAGGAAATAACACCAAGGGAATGGCAAAAAGCCTTGTAGTGCTTTTTTTCATCAGAAATTAAAGGTTTCATTTAGCTGAAAACTAAAGCAAAACTAAAAATATAACATTTAATAATAAATTAATCACATTTATTCAATGATCAACAATCAAATAAAAACTGAGTTGCATATAAATTATTAAGTTGAAATCTATGTTTATATACATTTATATGGTTTTCAAATCTGACTGGTTGAGAGCCTTTTCCAGCAGTGCGATATAACAGCACTCCAACCGTTTCAACGTTTGTATCACTCCACTTGTAGTATTTCTCACAGTGAGTGTCATGGCGGACACACAAATCCATTCTAATTCTATAAATAATACTGTCTTTGTGTCACAGAATGTAGTTTTTTAGGCAAGAATGTAGTTGTTTAGACTTCAAATATGCGGTTTGTTAATAAAATCTATTTGAAAATTTGCTTCAACGTTTTCGGGGGTTGTGAGCTATTAATACAGTAATTCAGTAAGCTTTCAATGAAGCAACTCAACATTCCTTCGTTACTAGTTCTAAAGTGACATTTTAGAATTAGTAACGGAGGCTTGGACTCAGCTGTTGAACTGTCAACTTGAGATTTTAATCCGTGGCAGAAGGAAGTAGTTCCGTCAAAAAGAAAGATTTTAAAGGCATTCCGTTGTTGTCTCTTTTTAATTCACACACTTCTGCTGTCGAACTGTAATATGTGCAATATGTTCAGCAAAATGCTCCTTTCTCTGGGTTTCTGCAGGTTTTATGAAGGTAAATTTAAAATGTTTTAAAACAAGACAATTTAAGGAATGAATTGAATGGAACATAATACATCAATGTGTTCTCTAAACGTAAATCTCTAGAGAGCACAATAAGTTGTATTTGCAACACTTTTAACAGCTTTTAAAATACAACTTCCAATAGATTTCCATTACTTTTTATTCATCCATCTATTCGTTCATTAAAAAATAGCTTAAGGTTTGAATGGCTCTGCTCCAAACCACTAGAATTTAATCATTTTTACTCATCACACTGCTCTTCATCAGTAGTTTTGTTGGTTTTCCAGTGCAAATGTCTATAAATTCTTAAATCAAGACAGATTTATTTGAGAAGCAAAATTACATGCGGAATTTTGTTCTCTGTGAAATTAATAAAAGTGAGTTTATGCATAAAACGATAACAAATATCTGCCAATGGGCTCAGAAAATGAACTTAATTCAAAGGGAAAACAAGTTTTCATTCCCCATTGACAGATGTTTGTTTTCGTTTTAATCATAAACTCACTTTGTGTTCCGTTTCTCAGAAAACAAGACTTCATATCCTCATTCTGCATATTAAGTAATGTATATTGATTTAAGGATATTTAGACGTTTGTACTGGAAAACAAGACAAAAATACTGGGCAAGATACTCATTTTTTGCAGTGCACGCAACATTTAGTGCCATGACTCTGTGAAATTAAGATTTTCTGCTCTTTTTAAGGCCTTAACTTGGATTGCGATCACATGAGGCATGATATATTTCACATGGGTGACAGGTGTTAGGCAACCTTTTATGCTTAAACAAGCAAACACTGTATGTGTTGCCTTTGTTTCATGTTGTATTTCATCTGAATACCTAAAAGAAATCATGAGCAAATACATTTTCACAGCACTGTATTCTTTTATAGCCAGCTGCATCAGAATGACAGTTGCTTGAATAATTTTTTGCACTTATCTGTTCAACATATATTTAAAATATATACATGTACATATATATATTTTTCACTAGGTCAAGAAACGTGAACTCAATTTGAGGCTGTGTCTAATAAAATCCAAAAAGTACATCCCATCTGATAATCCAGTGCCAGTCAGACGGCCAGCGAGCAGGAGATGGGAGGGGAATGGAGTGGTTCTGACATCTCTATTTGGTTTTCCGTCATCTGAGCGTTCTCTAAACCCTCTTTTCTTTCAGCGCGCTCTTGTCTTTAGGTCAGATGGGATTAAGCGATTAGATGAGTAGTACTTAATTGCCAGGGCTGAGTAATTAACACAGGGGTCAACAAACCTGACCTCTTCTGCATGACACAACGACTTTTGAACTAATTAATCGATGTCTGGGGAGTAACTAAGTAAAACTTAACTTTCAGTCCTGTGACAGTTATTCAAGTGATTTCAAAACAGTCTTGCTTTTCCAACAAAGTGGTGTAGTGTGATAAAATACTACATCATGGTTCTTAAAGTCATGTGGTGTTTGAATGTTTCTAAGAAGTTTGACATGCCGAATAAGTTGAGTATCATTAACTGTGCTCATGAAAACTAAAAAAATATGTTGACTACTTATTCAAGCTAATCTGTTATTATGCATAAATGGCATAATACTGATTTAACAACAGTTTAACATGAACAGTTACCTATAGTGAGTCGTCAGAAGTGTACGTTGGATGATTTTTGTCTTTAATGACTAGTCCCACGATATTCTGGAATATTCCAGAAAGCACTCGAATATTACAGAATATCACAGAATGTTACAGAAACTTCTAGAATGTTCCTCTCCTTGCAAAAGCAAAATATCTTTAAATAAAAACATGCAAAATTAGTACAAAAACTTATCTGCACTAAACCAATGTTCTAAAATTTACCTGACCTAAGTATTTACCAAAATTGATGCTATACGTAAAAAATAAATAGCACAATAATAATCAACACCACAAAAGGCTACCTTTTAAAAATCAGTTTTTAAAGACGTTTTAATGTTTTTGGAAGAATCTCTCCAAGGCTGCATTCATTTGATCAAAAATACAGAAAAAAAAAATAGTAATATTGTGAAATATTATTACAATTTAAAATAACTGATTTCTATTTGAATATATTGTAAAATGTATTCCTGTGATGCATGTCTTCAGTGTCACATGATGCTTGAGAAATTATTTTAATATGCTGATTTGCTGCTCAAGAAACATTTCTTATTATTATCAATGTTGAAAACAGTTGTGCTTAATATTATATCGTAGAAAAGAGTTGTGCTTGTAATATACTTAATATTTTTGTCAAAACTGACACTATTTTCAGAATTCTTTGATGAACAAAATCTCAAACCCCAAATTTTTGAATGGTAGTGTACATTGTGGAAATACAGATGGTGAACGGACGTGGCAGAGAAGAGAAGAAGAAAAAAAAAAAAAAGTATACTACCCAAGCTGTCCAAAGCATGAACACACTAAATACTTCAACTGAAGTCATAAGCCAATAGCTTCATATGCTAGGATTGCCATGTCAAGTTGTCTGACAGATTGCCTGCACTGTTTAATGAGGTTGAAACCAATTTATCGGCAGGACACTACATTTTGCTGTAATATTCTCTTCTGTAAGTGATATAAATTCAAAGTAATATGTTTCCATTATGCAAAACAGCACAACTTAACAGCAAGTTAGTAATTAAATGTCATAGCCTTCACATACTTCAAATAAAAACTCATTGAAGCCACTAACCTGGCAAAAGCCTGGCGAATCCAGTAATTACTTGACTCAACCTGGTAGCTTGTAATCAGAACACTGTTTCCTGGCAGACTTATAAAAAACCCTGGGCACTCTTACTCCCAGGAATTGTGCAAAGTCAACCAATCGAGGTCTTTTCAGAGTGTATAGAGCAATATACATCAGAAACTCCTTGTCACAAGTTGCATCAAACAACCAGGGCCAGTTGAATCTGTTAAAGTAACTTTCACCATAGAACATTCCCTTTAACTTATTACAGGAAAAATCCCCCTGGAGCAACCTGAGATAAGTGCCTCACTCAAGAGCACAACAGTGAGCCTCATGGCTTGCTCCTTGCAGGTATCGAACCAGCAGCCCTCTCAATTTCCTCCTGCACCTTAACCACTATAACATCCCAGCCTCACAAAAGTAAGGTCAAGAATAAAGGTTGAATAAAAAAATCCCACATTACAAACTGTATCTTTGTCTAGGGCTAGGCAATGAACAATATCACAGAGATAGCGATATAATTATGTCGTTTTATGATAAGTTCTGGACATTTTTACTCAATGTCAATTAATCTTACAGCCAATCACAAAGCAGAAATAAACACAACAACAGTCAGTCGGTGCACGTGGCTAGTAAGTCTACACAAAAAAAGCCAAACACACATGACGCTTACAATCAATGTTTTCACTGTCTGCTCTTTCAATTTATGAGACATGAACATGCATACTTCATCTCCAGAGCTGCTCTGGGAGTCACTTCACCAGCTTTCCACCATTTCATTTGAGAAAAAAACTACCAAGCACACTGAAAATCAAAGACCTTCACAACAAATCGCCAAAATAAAGGCTCAGTTTAACTTGAAGAAATTATGACAGACCATTGTATACTAAAATAGAATCAGAGAATAAAAATAAAAAATAAAACTGAAAACACAGAATTTAGTGGAAAATAAAAGCGATTTCATGGAGTCCGAAATTAAAAGGCAGCTACTCTGCAGAGTTTAATTGCGAGCAAACAAACATAAATTTACATTTATTCTCAAGATCTAACAAACACGTGGAAAGGATTTCCCCATTGACGGTAACTGAATATTGATAAATATTGATACTGTACGATACGGAATGAAATATCGTGATAATATTTTTGCCCATATGGATGAGCCCTATCTTTGTCAATTTCTGAGCTTCCTTAAGAGGGACTTAATATTAGGCTGTACATAAAGTAAACTGAACAATTATGCCCTTCAGCCCTCCGAACACGAAATGTCTGTAAATGACACTTCAGTTCTGGCCATTTTGGCTGAGGCGTTTGTTTGGGCCGCTCTCTTTTCACTCCGTCATTTGACAGGCCGCCTGCTGGCTTTAATGAAGACAGATAAAAGGAGGAGTGGGGGTATCAGCTGCGTCTGGGGACGAGGCGTGAAACTGGGTTTAATTGCCTCCATGATCAAGAGCCTTGAGGAGAGATTCGTTGCCCCTCGTCCAGCTACAGCGAGTACACAGGAACCACTTCGCTCAGAGACGCATCTCCTTATGAAGTTCACAGACATGCTTGCACCCTGTCATGGTTGTCAACAGACACAGGAGAGTGGATTTCTGTCACAAACTCAAATAAAGAGAGTCCTGATGTTCAAGAAATGCAATTTTTAGTTCCAAATGCAACAGAAACAATATTTCAAATTTATACTACAAATAAACCATTTTGTTTTACCAATATTAACACTTCTTGTTTCTTACAATGTTTTAGACTTAAATTTCAGGTTTACTGAAAAATGGTGGCATCTAAATCAGTGTTTCAAATTCATACATTAATAGATTTCAGGTTTTCCAATGAATGGTGGTGACACTTTGGTTCAGTAAAATTGGTTTGACCTATATATATTTTTTTTTTACTGACATTACGTACATTGATTTACTTACATTGATTCTTAAATACTGGATTTAGACCTAAATGGTGCCATCTAAAGGAGTATTTCTAATTCATAGACATCAGTAGAGATAGATGACAACTGATTTGACCTTAATTTTTTATCAATATTATGACTTTTCTGTGTAACTGGTTATCAGTTCTTAAATACTGGGTTTACCCATAAATTATCTAAAAATGTGTTTTAAATTCGTACACATTAGTAGAGGTAGACAATAATCAGTTTGTCTACTATCTGTTACCAATATTAACATTTTCATACAATCTGTTATCAGTTCTTAAAAATCGGGTTTTCAAATAAATGGTGCCATCTAAAAGTATTGCAAATTTGCATACTATAGTAGAAATAAACTAACAATCAGTTTCACCTGTTTTTTTTGTTTTTTACTGATATTAACACTTCTCTTTTCTCACATTGTATTCACACTTAAATTCCAGTTCCGTTCTTAAATATTGGGTTTACCTATAAATGGTGGTATCTGAAACAGTATTTCAAATTCATACACATTAGTATTGTATTGTTCCTGGCTGGTGGAACGATGTTCCCACCCCAATCTGGAATGCTGATTGCCTGACAATTTTCAAGCGACAGCTGAAAACTCATCTCTTTCGACACTATTTGACTTCATCCTAAAATTAATAAAAAAGATTTTTTTTAAAAAATACAAATTTTTCTCTTTATTTATTCCTTCCCTTTCTAGCTTGTAATTATTTGGAACAATGCCTGAAACTTGGTATTACGAGCACTTCCTGTGTCTGTTTGCCTCTTTAAGATGAATCGCTTTATGTATTCCCCAATTGTAAGTCACTTTGGATAAATGCGTCTGCAAAATGACTAAATGTAAACTGTAAATGCAGTAGAGATGATAAAAGGTATGACCTTTTTGTAATCAATATTACAACTTTCCTGTGTAAATGGTTATCAGTTATTGAATACTAGGTTTATTCATAAAATAGTGCCACTGAAAACAGTGTTTCAAATTCATTTATAACGGACAAAAATCGACTTTTTACCGATATTTAAATTTTTTCTCATAATCTGTTATCGGTTCTTAAATATCAGATTTACCCATAAATGGTGCCATCGAAAACATTCATTGCATAGTAGTAGAGATAGACAATAAGCAGACTGACCAATATTTTTTTACCGATATTGATATTTTTTCACATAATCATATTTGTTTATTGGTTCTTACATACCAGGTTTATCCATAAATGGTGCCATCGAAAACAGTGTTTCAAATTCATGCATAATAGTAGAGATCAGAGTGACCGTTATTTTTTTTACCAATATTAAAACTTTTTTGCATAAACATAAATATTGGTTCTTAAATACTGGGTTTTACAATAAATGGTGTCTTTTAAAATAGTGTTTCAAATTCATATACATTAGCAAAGACAGCCCAATACTAGTTACCGTTATTAACAGTTTTTGCCTAATCAGTACTTGAATATCTGGTTAACCGATAAACGGTTAACTGGGTGCACCTTTTACAACTGTTGTTTGTCAGACAGTATATGATATGATCCCAGTGAGGTATACATATATGTATAAATAGGCTGGTTTCACGGTTCACCTCATCCCAATAAGACACACTGCTAGACTGGATTGGTAGTTGGACAAGTACTTGATTAGTCGACTATCATGGCCCATCCCTAGCAGGGATTTGGGTAGACTACACAAAATCTTTGAACCACCATGAGATCGTTTATTTCTCAGAAAAGCAATTCTAACAACACAAAATTCTCGGAATGAGGGAGTCAGTCTGACACATAGCGCATTGGTTATTAACTAAAACCTTTAAACCTCTCAGAGCTGTTTAATTACAGCAGGTATTTGATCAAAGGCCCTCAAAGTCAACGGGGTAATTTAGCCTGCATCAATCTGAGAACATATGAACAAAATCTGCTTCAACCCCACAGCCCCACTCACTCAATTGCCCTCCTCTTCTCACCCTCCCTTTCTCTAAGTTGAGAGGACAGATAATGAACTAGAGGCTAGGGGTACACAATAATTCAGTGCTAATTTGTTCAATTCAAGAGCCCTCAATGGCCTTCAAAAAGCTTTAGGCTGCTCAATGGGACCTGACATCTGTGGTCCTTTAGCCCTCATTGACCACCAGGGCAACAACGGCGAGAACGAAAACTAATTCATCAGCTTGATTTTTCGGATCGCAATAACGTTTGCCCTTCACCTCCACATTTGACAAATTACCTCAGAGTTTTCCAGCAATAGATTTTTTTCTTCAACAAAATAGTTTATCAAGTAAAGAAAAGCATAGAGCATGAAGCAATTGTGTAGAGAAACAGCAATACTGGAAATAACACAACGTGCTGAGGACTGGTGGCCGTGCAATGCAATCTGGCAATGTGAGTTTCTCTAGAGTCTGCTGGAATGAAATTAATGGAAAAATTCTTTCATCCTCCTGCCCGTAACCCAGGACGACCAAAGCTCATCTGTATGTTGAAAGCGTGAAGCGAGCTAATTAGTGATTTCACCTCACGGGAGAAAAATGAGAGAGAATTCAGTAGTCCATCAGAACTGCCAAGGTCTTCACACTGACTCATTCAAAGGCTGAAGGATATTTGGAGTGCTGAAGGAGCGTTATTAATACAGTATCAGGAATACAGATTCACAGCTTTTCAGTTGTTATAGTTAAGATTAAATTCATGAAATAGCATCTGCAACCCATTTTATGTTCATAAAATTATTAAATATGTTTCTATAAATTATACATATTTCTAGCAAAAGCCGATATGCAACAATAAAACCAAACTGTAGAGCAGGACTTTTTTTCTTTTTCTATTTTTAACATAAAATTATAAACCCATGTACATTAGTATTATATTTATAGCAGTTCTTTTGCCAGTTCCCAAGCTTTGGGGTCTTCAAATCTTGAATATAGCATCAGCACAAGGCTTACTGATATGATGTTCATTTTCTGTCCATATTATTTATTCAAATACAGATGTGGCTAGTAACGAAGTACATTTACTCCGTTACATTTACTTGAGTAAATATTTGGAAAATTTTTACTTTTAAAAGTAGATTTAAAGATGGGTATTTTTACTTTAACTCGAGTACATTTCTAATGAAAAAACAGTACTTTTACTTCGCTACAGTGGGTGGTGTTCCTCTCGTTACTTTTTTTTTTTTAATGATATATACATGCATACACGCATACACACACATACACATATATATATATATATATAAATTAGTGCTGTCAAACGATTAATCGCGATTAATCGCATCCAAAATAAAAGGTTTTGTTTACATAATGTATGTATGTGTACTGTGTATATTTATGTATATATAAATACACACACACGCATGTATATAGTTCAGAAAAATATGTTATGTTTATATATTAAATATATTTATAATATAAATTATATGAATATTTATAATATAAATTATATGAATATAAATAGACATGTAAATACATGTAACTATTTTCCAAATATATACTGTATGTGTGTGTATTTATATATACATAATAAATATACACAAAATACACATATATATTATGCAAACAAAAACTTTTATTTTGTATGCGATTAATCGCTAATTTTGACAGCACATATACATATATATATATATATATATATATATATATATATATATATATATATATATATATATATATATATATATATATATATATATTAGTGCTGTCAAAATTAGCGCGTTAACGCAGGCGATTATTTTTTTCATTTTAACGCGTTAAAAATATTTAACGCCGTTAACGCGGGGCGGGGCTAGGGTTGGCCACCCCACTCACAACTGCTGTTTCTGTCACTTTTTTTCTTGCTAAGAAGTGCATTTATTTAGTCACAGGAAGTCTTTACGAGCACATCAAACAGGAGATGTTTCAGACGCGCGCTCCACTTCACTTCAGCGCCAGACTCGAGTCAAACGAGCGCAGAAAACAGTACTGTACTCGGCCTCGGCGCGCACTCTTCAGCCGCACACACAAAAGCGCCTGCGCGCGCTGTAGCCTGTATCATTTCATATCAAAGCGGGAAAGAAACGATGTGCATGCAATGTTGAGGTCAGTTAAGTCATTAAGGCGATTAAAGCTGCCTTAAAACGGTGCGTGCATGTGGTATATGTTATATATGAGTCACATTTAAGAACAGGTCTCTGAAAGGGTGTTCAAAACGGTCCTGGAGCAGCCCAGCACTGTCTCCTCATCTAGAATTTAGTTTTAGATAACTTTATTCAATTTCTGTATATTTCCTACTTGCTGAAGGGCACAGGTAGCTAAATATGACATTTGTTATAATGGGTTTATGTGAAGATTGTTTAAAGTTCACTTAAATTAGAAGTTATTTTATTAAAGTCTAATAAATATTAAAATTAATAGCTCTCAATTATACTGTAATGTTCAATGGCTATAGTCAATGGTTAAATATTAGAAAAAAAAGAACAATTTTATAGAGGCATCAGTAGTATTGGTGTCAGTGATACTGGCCTTTAGGTCTTAAATAAAGATGCCATTAAACAAATATTAAAAATATACTGTATTTATGTTGTTTCTACATTAATTTGAAGATTAAATGTGAAATTATTGCAATATAAAAGTATATTTAAAAAGTTTAATGTTAGGTGGGATTAATCGTGATTAATTTCAGAAAAAACATGCGATTAATTAGTTAATTTTTTTTAATCGATTGACAGCACTAATATATATATATATATATAAGTGCTGTCAAAATTAGCACGTTAACGCAGGCGATTAATTTTTTCAGTTTAACGTGTTAAAAATATTTAACGCCATTAACGCAGGGGCGGGGCTAGTGTTGGCCACCTACTCACAACTGCTGCCTCTGTCTCTTTTTTCTTGATAAGAAATGCATTATTTAGTTACAGAACCTCTTTACGACCACATCAAATGGGAGACGTTCCAGACCCACGCTTCACTTTGCCTCAGCGCCAGGCGTGAGTCAAACGAGCGTGGAAACGGAACTGTGTGCTCTTCAACTGCATGCACAAATGTGCAGGCGCGCTTCAGCCTGTATCATTTTGTATCAAGAGCGCGAAAGAAACAATGTGCATGCGTCAATGTCGTACCAATGTCATGGTAAGTTAAGTCATGAAGTTACCAAAAAGGTGATTAAAGCTGCCTAAAAACTGTGCATGCATCTAATATGCTATATATAAATCACATTTAAGAACATGCCTCTGAAATGGTTTTCCAAACTGTCCTGGAGTAGCTCAGCACATCTAACACACCCGTCAGTTCATTAGTAGAGACTTTAAGATCTGAAATGGGTCAGATAAGGTAAAGAGTGTTGAGAAAAAATACGATGTGTGTCAGATCTGTGTCATGTTCAGCAGGGACAGCTCTTAAAGAAACAGCACCCAAAAATAACCTAATAACCAGCTGCTGTGATGTCTGTTCATCAAGAATAAAAGAAAAAAAAAAAAAAAAAAAAAAAAAGAGGAAATCAATAACTTTTGTAGCTTTAAGGATTCATCTATATATGATTTAGAATTTAGTTTTGATAACGTTATTCAATTTCTGTATATTTCCTACTTGCTGAAGGGCACAGGTAAATATGACATTTATTATAATGGGTTTATGTGAAGATTGTTTAAAGTTCACTAAAATTAGACGTTATTTTATTAAAGTCTAATAAATGTTAAAATTGATAGCTCTCAATTATACAGTAATGCTGAATGGCTATAGTCAATGGTTAAATATTAAGAACAAATAACAATTTTATAGAGACATCAGCAGTATTGGTATCAGTGATACTGGCCTTCCATCATAAAAAAGGCAAATTCAGTCATTTGCCATTAATCAAATATTAAAAATATACTGTATTTATGTTGTTTCTACATTAATTTGAAGACTGAATGTGAAATTATTGCAATATAAAAGTATATTTAAAAAGTTTAATGTTAGGTGGGATTAATCGCGATTAATTTCAGAAAAAACATGTGATTAGTTATTTTTTTAATCGATTGACAGCACTAATGTATATATATATATATATATATACACATACATACATACATATACACACACACACACACACACACACACACACACACACACACACATACATACAAAGTAACTAGTAACTCAGTAACTTCATTTTTCATTGGATACTTTTTTACTCGAGTAACTATTAGAATTGTAATAACTTGTACTTTTACTTGAGTACAGTTTTTGGGTACTCTACCCACCTCTGTTCAAATATATATTATTTATTCAAAAATATATGAAACATGTAAAAGGAAATGTAAACATAAA
Organism: Tor tambroides; assembly: GCA_021397915.2. Lineage (NCBI taxonomy): Eukaryota > Metazoa > Chordata > Actinopteri > Cypriniformes > Cyprinidae > Tor > Tor tambroides. The sequence continues at coordinate 111,260 of JAFVLL020028411.1, forward strand.
TAGTCATGCATACAATGATTACACCTGTTCTACAATGAATATCTTGTTCTGAATTAAAAAATTATTGAGAATTTTGGGGCATAAAGTCAAAACATTCAGGGTGATACAACTGTCTTATTACCATAACGAAGAAAAAAAAGACTCATTAAAGAGATGAAAAATTTTACGACAATCTTTTATTATTATTTTATTAATATTATTATTATTTTAGAAGAAAGTATTGAAGCAGTTTTGTTAATATATAATACAAACTTGTCTTTTTTTTAAATCTTGGATAGTTTTACATGTCATTGACTTATTAAATAAAGCCAAAATACCTATTTGACATTAACCAAATATTAGCTGAAAAGAAAAGTCCTCTCAGAGGAAAAAGGTTGTTTTTTATTTGTAAGAAATAATGTGCAGTGGTGAACTATGCGCAATAAGACCAGGTACATGCAATAGAAAGCTAACAGGGCCAAACAGTGACTTCCTGTTGACTTTAAAATTGCTTAAATTGGTTACTCAAGTGTCCTAGAATTTTCCTTTTTCCATTTTTGCACAGTGTCCATAATTGACAGAAAGAAGAGAGAGAAAAATCTAACCCAGGGAACCCAAACAGGAAAATGAGGTTGTTTTGTGTTCCGTGGAGGATGAACTACTGTCAAACCAGAGCGGCGCTGACAGAATGCATTCACGGATCAGAACCAAAACAGAGCACGCTGTGTCACTATCTCTTCAGAATCTCATCATTCCTGCACTACTGCCAGCCAGTCACGGCCGAAGCACGAGAAATCAGACACCTAAACCGAAAAAGACGCAGGTGTCCAATGGCACGTCAATTTGGAGTGGGCTACAAGCTGCCAGAGAGGAAGGAAGAGTCAGCGAGCCTGGCTGAGCACTGAAGGATGCTGGGTTGCTTGAGAGGTGATTCTAGATAGAGCAGATCTAGCCTGTAGACAAGGGAATCACGCAGAGAGCAAGAGAGAGAGCGCTTGATGCTTACCCTTGTGGTTGATGGACCATATGCACTGCTTGCTCTGAACGTCCCACATCCTGACAGTCTCGTCGTTGGAGCCGGACAGCAGGAGGGTCCCGTCCATGGACACAGAAAGACATGTCACCAGATTTCTGTCCGGGAGGAGAGAGACCATTATAGTGGAGAGTGCAGGTGCAGATCTATTTACAGGTTTACCTGCTCTACAAACTAACAAGTCTGCCTACATAATACTGTATATTGTGTATAAAAAAAATACAATAAAATCATGGTGTGGGATTTAGCAGACATGTTCCAGACATGTTGTGCTCATGTGGGAGAAGCAGGTTTCTTTCTTCAGAAATCATTCAAATAAGCTGATTTGCTCAAGAAGAGTTCTGTATATTTTTTTTTAATAATATTTTTGTGGAAAGCGCAATATTTTTTCAAGATTCTTTGAAAAAATAGAGAGTTCAGAAAAACAAAATTTATTTAAAATAATCTTCTGTAAAATAAATGTCTTTACTGTCTTTGTTCATGTAAACTTGCTAAAAAATATTTTTATTCATATAATTATCTAAATATATCTATCTAAATATATAAACGTGTGAATGTGTGTACACTATTTTAAAAATATCTATTACATATTTTCAATATTCTCTAATAAATATAAATCAGTTTTTGTATTCTATTTATTAATAAATTTTTTGCTAAATAAATTAATATTTTTCTTGATTAATATAATGTATATTTATTCAAAGAAATATATAAGCATACATATAAACAATCTATTTATAAAATATTTATGATATTTTTTCAAGATTCACTGATAGAAAGTTCAAAAAATGATTTATATGAATGAGTTATTTATATATGATTTATTTGAAATTTTTGTAAAACAATTATATTTTATATATAACTATGTCTATCCAGGCATCTTATATATACATACACACACACACACACACACACACACACACACACACACAAGTTCCCCGAATGGATTGATATAATTATTTGTCTTTTTATATACTTCATATAATCAAATAACCCTCAAAACATAATTTAATATAGAATAAACAGGCTAAGCCCAAGCCCCATTAAAGGGATAGTTCACCTAAAAATGAAAATTCTGTCATTAATTACTCACCCTCATGTTGTTCCAAACCCGTAAGACCTCTGTTCATCTTCGGAACACAAATTAAGATATTTTTAGAGCATACACAGTTTCCGTCCAGCAGATATTCTCCAAAATGGAGTTACGCTGACGTAGAGGACTGATGAATTGATGAATAAAGTCGTTATTTTTGTTTTCTTTGCGTACAAAAAGTATTCTCGTAGCTGCGTAAAATTACGGTTGAACCCCTGATGTCACACGGATTATTTTAACGATCTCCTTGCTACGTTTCTGGACCTTGATCGTGTAAGGACCCTTGCTGTCTATGGAGGGTCAGAGAGCTCTCAGATTCCATCAAAAATATCTTAATTTTTGTTCCGAAGATGAACGGAGGCCTCACAGGTTTGAAACGACATGAGGGTGAGTAATTAATGACAGAATTTTCATTTTGTGTGAACTAACCCTTTAAGTTCTCACAAAAATGAACGTCTTTGTTACAGTACGATGCCAAAATGACAGCCTTTCTGCCACCAGCATTGGCCAATTCTGCGTTTCCCGCTGTGTGTAACCTGAAAACACCACCACAAATGGAGGCTGTGATTACACCTCCTGCCTGCACCGCTGCACAGGCGGAGCTTCTGCACAAAGCACAGAAAGGAGTTTAATCCAAAATGAGTTCGCTCCAGAGCAGAAGCCAGAAACTTTCACCTTTCTTCCTTTCACTGACTGAACTGTGGGCTCTGGCACAAAAACGCACGTCTTTTCCTGAAGTAATAACCGAGGACAGACACATGGGTCACAAAAAAAGCGCAGACAACCTCACCTGTGTCCTTTGAACACCTGATTGCCGTCGCTGTCCGTCTGGAAGGTTTTATCCCGGCTTAAACCCTGCCAAGCAGGAACGAAAGAGAGAAAAAGACCAAAGCAGAAACATTTATAACAATGTGGAGAAAACGATCCAAATGCTAACATGGGTCAACAATAACGGCAGCCTGCTGGCTTGGGGTCAGTGTGAGAGTTTGGGGTCTCGCTGTATCTTACACTCGTTGATCACGTACATGTTTTTATGCCAACTAGGGCAGCTGAAAAAAATCCTTTCAGTTGATCACCGGCTAGAGCAAATTAGCTTACAGTCCTGGTACACACACACACAATCACGCTCCGTCCCGCAGCCTCCATTAGGTACCATGGGATTTAGCCCTGACTGTCTCCTAAATGGTCTGATCGATTGACTTAATGGCATTAATTAAGGAAGAGGCTGAAGGAGAAGTACGGTGGCCTGGACTGGACCACTGCTGACTCAAATCATTACATCACCTCTTTAAAGCCTGGCAATAAGGATCATCAATAATACATAACAGGAAGAGTTAAAGCCAGCAGGAGATCTCCGGCCACTCTGGAAGGAAACGCATGTCTTTCATATTCAGATTTGCACATTAATACAGACAGACATCGCCCGGAAATAAAATCCATGTGATGAGGAGGGGGAAATAGTTTTGAGAGACCTTGTTATAATTCAAACAATAGAGCTGTTCAGTTTGTAGTCGTGAAACCCAAAAGAGAATAGGCAATTTCCAGCTATGAGTTCCTTCTGGAATATCTAATGGAGTTTATGATTAAAGGGAGGTCTGTGGTTAAAATTACTTGAAGAGACTGTTCAACAAAGCCAGTTAAACATGGTAGACAAATGTTGCACCAAACTCTATGTGAAACCACTGTGTGCATTAAAGTAATAAAGAGCTGCTACAGCTACCACAAGGAAGGCATGTGCATGAGAATCATTGTCTCTTATGCTCACCAAGACTGTATTTATTTAATCAGTTAAAACAGTAATACTGTGAAAAATTACTACAATTTAAAAATTAGTGTTTTCTATTTTAAGCTTTTTTTTTAAATCTAATTTATTCCCGTGATGTACAGCTGAATTTTCAGTATCATTACTCCAGTCTTCAGTGTCACATGATCCTTCAGAAATCATCCTAATATGCTGATTTGCTGCTCAATCATTATTCGTTATTATTTGTTCTCAGTTATTAATAGTGGTTCTTATTATTATCAGTGTTAAAATCAGTTGTGCTGCTTAATATACAGGTGCATCTCAATAAATTAGAATGTCGTGGAAAAGTTCATTTATTTCAGTAATTCAACTCAAATTGTGAAACTCGTGTATTAAATAAATTCAATGCACAGACTGAAGTAGTTTAAGTCTTTGGTTCTTTTAATTGTGATGATTTAGGCTCACATTTAACAAAAACAAATCTCAACAAATTAGAATACTTCATAAGACCAATAAAAAAACATTTTTAGTGAATTGTTGGTCTTCTGGAAAGTACGTTCATTTACTGTATATGTACTCAATACTTGGTAGGGGCTTCTTTTGCTTTAATTAAAGCCTCAATTCGGCGTGGCATGGAGGTGATCAGTTTGTGGCACTGCTGAGGTGGTATGGAAGCCCAGGGTTTCTTTGACAGTGGCCTTCAGCTCATCTGCATTGTTGGGTTTGGTGTCTCTCATCTTCCTCTTGACAATACCCATAGATTCTCTATGGGGTTCAGGGTCAGGCGTAGTTTGCTGGCCAATCTGCACAGTAACACCATGGTCACATTGAACCTGCTTTTGGGACCTTTGGCTGTGTCGGCAGGTGCCAAGTCCTGCTGGAAAATGAAATCAGCATCTCCATAAAGCTTGTCAGCAGAAGGAAGCATGAAGTGCTCTAAAAATCTCCTGGTAGATGGCTGTGTTGACTGTGGACTTCAGAAAACACAGTGGACCAACACCAGAGATGACATGGCAGCCCAAATCATCACTGACTGTGGAAACTTCACACTGGACTTCAAGCAACATGGATTCTGTGCCTCTCCACTCTTCCTCCAGACTCTGGGACCTTGATTTCCAAATGAAATGCAAAATTTACTTTCATCTGAAAGGGGACTTTGGACCACTGAGCAACAGTCCAGTTCTTTTTCTCCACAGCCCAGGTAAGACGCTTCTGACGTTGTCTCTGGTTCAGAAGTGGCTTCTGCAGCCCTTTTTCCTGAAGACGTCTGAGCGTGGTGACTCGATGCACTGACTCCAGTTTCAGTCCACTCCTTGTGAAGCTCACAAGTGTTTGAATCAGCTTTGCTTGACAGTATTCTCAAGCTTGCAGTCATCCCTGTTGCTTGTGCACCTTTTCCTACCCAAATTCTTCCTTCCAGTCAACTTTGCATTTAATATGCTTTGATACAGCACTCTGTAAACAGCCACACCTTTCAGTAATGACCCTCTGTGACTTACCCTCTTTGTGAAGGGCGTCAATGTTTGTCTTCTGGACCACTGCCAAGTCAGCAGTCTACCCCATTATTGTGGTTTCAAAGAACAAGAGATACCTGGAATTTATACTGTAGGGCTGGTCATTAATTGAAACTCAAATGTAAATATTCTAATATTTTGAGATACTGATTTTTGACTTTCATGAGCTGTAAGCTCTAATCATCAAAATTAAAACAAAAAAACTTTTGAAATGTTTTATTTTATATGCAATGAATCTAAAATATATGAAAGTTTCACTTTTTGAAATAACTTGCATGAAAAAATGGACTTTTTCACGACATTCTAATTTACTGAGATGCACCTGTATTTTTGGATATTTTTTGAAACATACTGAGCCCCACACATAGTGGGAATGAATTAATAAATCATTTACAAAAATGTTTAATTTGTGGCCACAATTTATTAATTTGTTCCCTCATTTTAGTTAAATCGTGGCCATATTACACTAATTTGTTCCCTCGTTTTAATTAAACTAAAACATTAATAATTTGATATTGAATTGATTAGTATTATTATCAATTCAATATGTATTGTGTTTTTAAATAAAATAAAATAAATAGTGATAATACTATTATATTTTAAAATAAAAAGTGAGTATTAAACAAAAATGAAATTATTGTATAATACACTTAAAAATACAATGCTAATATTTAGATGTTTTTATGAATTTTCATCATTTTCGAACCCAAAATTAGCAAGCTTTTATTTTGTCGGGTTGCTGGCAAGCATGTATTTACGCTGCTGGGTTGCCGCGTGAACAGTATCAGTGAATGAAAAGTCATTTTGCATTCTGCTGTGAAACCGGCAGCGCATAACCAAGATTTGTGCTTTCAATTCAACTGGAAATCTTATATATATAGTTAGTCGATCTAAAACGGGGATTGTGCATTAACAGCTGTCAACCATGTCAGTATGCAAATGAGCGGTCTGAACTTGTTTACACTTTGCATTTTGGTCACACATGCGCACCTGCACACGCTACTTATGTGCACACTATATATATATATATATATAGTTAAATTTAAAGTTAAATTAAGTTAAACCGCTACATTAAAGCGATTGTATAGAGCAGAGCTGTTCAGAACTAGGGTTTTTAAGTTAAACAGATGTCTTTCTGAGTCAGAAAGGCTTGACAGGATTAGACTTTAAAAACCTTCAGCAGTAACACACTTCTCCGCTCTGTATTCTTCTCTTTGCATCTTTTTATTTTCCCTTTCTGTCTTTCGTCTTCAAGCAGGCAGGGGGTTCTAAGCTTTCCTGTCAGAAAGTATTTTTCTAGCTAAATATGACAAATTCAACCCTTGTTCATCACTGACAAGACAATCCAAACAACAAGGGGAAAGAAACAGAGCAGAGGAAGCACTTTCAACAGGGTGAAGAGGTCAATGAAACTGCTGGACTGAGAAGAGAAGCTTAACAGAAGCGTGTAAGGTCACAACTGCATAATAAACAATCATTTTCAACATGAAATCTAATCACTGAACACCATAAAGACACATCATCTAGTCCTGAGAGGAGGATTTTACTGGCAAGTTATTGTATTTTGTTCAAAGGGAAACATCTGAACCAATCAGAACGCAAAGATCCAGGCCGATTGTTTTGGAAAGAAGTCAGGACACCACGTTCCAAGCCTCCTCACATTTCTTATATCCCACCAATTAATCTTACAGTGAAATCAACTTTAAGACAGTAGACTGAAAGTGTTAAGTGTAAAAACCAGCCTTAGAAGTCAAAGAGATATGAGTCTATCAATGAATAGCCTTTGAACATCTTGAAAGGTTTTAGAAACATGAAAAAATAAATAAATCAGGAAACCCTGTAGACTAATAAGGCTGGCTGAGGCTTCCAGGCACGAAGAGCAGAATGAAAAACCGAGAGGCTGAGAAAAAGCACGTCAGTACCAGCTCATTAATGCCCTGATTAATGTTTAAGAATCATGATGAATGCATCTGGACAGATTGGGAATGAATCGCACAGAGTTTCACCTCAGTTTAAAGGCATTTAGAAACACATGCGGGAACACATGCTGTCTCTCTCTCTCTCTCACAGACACTGAATTAAAAAACACATTCAGACAAATAAAAAGAAGAAAGAAATCTTCAATCGTAAAACACTGCCCCAAGAAGAAACATGTTTATTCATAAAAAATTCTGCCTCTAGCATCTCCTGTTAGGTTTGCAGTTTCTCAATATGAGCTCAGGAATACTTTACGATATGGTGAGAGCTATAAGACAAATCGTATTAAGTGCTGACCAGAAAATGCTGGTTCTTCCAAACGTTTCTTCCTTCTTTTATCATTTAAGGGAGTTTTTCAACAATTATGGATCTTTTTCTCATTTCCAGGATTCTCAGAAGCAGAACAGAGCTGGGTAAACCTCTATAGTATAGTGAACGGAAACTACAAATATCATTTTTGCGTTTCACAATTGCTCTAAGAGCAAAAGAAAAAGAAAGGGCGTCTATGACCTTACAAAAGAGGAAAAACTATCTACAGATTGAAGGAAAAAATATCTAGAGATTGATTACATTGGCTGGAAGAGAGGAAGATGTCAAATTTGCCATTTCCTCAGCCGCTGTATTAGAAACACTAATTTTTTTTGTAATTTAATACATCTAGCTTTCTGTAATTTTCAAAAATCCATAATAGGGACATTTTAAAGGGGTCATCGGATGCCACATCCACTGTTACAAGTTGTTTGAACTGAAATGTGTGTTGGCAGTGTGTGTACACAACCACCCTTTAATGATAAAGATCCACCCAGTGTTTTTTATTTTAATCTCGTTAAATCATTTCCGCTTTCTCATATCAAGCCGTTCTCAGATGCCTGTCCGTGTGACGTCACACAGACCCAGGCCCCTTCCACGATTGTTGATTGACACTGGTGTTTTACCTTAGACCCGCCCTGAGTGAGCTGTCATCAGTCCGCCATTGTTTCACCACCGGAGCAGGAGTAGACAAGAATGGCTCCTAAGTGATTGAGGTGTTTTGTTGTTGGATGTAATAATGAACATAGCAGTCGTCATTTACTCCCAACATCTGAGCCGCTGAAGACGCAGTGGATTACTTTTGTTTTTAAAGGGAATACGCCCTCGATCTACCTAAATGTGTTTATGTGATCCAGCTTCACCTCCAGAAGAAGTGAGTATAAGGTTTTTTAATGAATCTTTGCAAATCGCCTTTCCTAATAATATGCTAGTTAGCAAGTTTCACGATGAACGCGGCTAAAGTTTATCCTCTCTCAGAGAGCGGCTCGGAAAAGAGGGGCGGGTGCATGTTCCTTTAAATGCTCATTTGCATGTAAAGTAACATGCAAGGGAACAGCTTGCTACGAAAAGAGCTGTTTTTGATAGGGTAAAAACAGTGTTGTTTTACAATACCATTGAGAAATTTTAACCAAACTATATGTTACAGACTTTTCATTAAGACCCTAAAGAATCATATCAACTTGTGGAAAATGGGCATCCGATGACCCCTTTAAGACCTAAATTACTGTTTACGAGGATACTTGCAAAGACAGGCATTTTGACACATACAAGTTTGTGTATTTAGCACCCCTAAGACAGCGCGCGCATATAACGAAATGAGTCCTCTTTCACTGCTGCTGATTGTGTTTCAACTAGGGGTGTGCAATTTATATCGTCTGCAATAATATCGTAATTGTTGTTTTAACAATGTGCGATTTGACATTATCGAGAATTTTGCAAAAACCAAACAAAACACACCTACAGAGTGCACGCATACATTACGTGAAGTCTAGACTAGTGCGCGTGCGGATTTAGAGTGTGTTCTTTCACTGCATGATTCAGTCTAATAAAATGCATTTAGAATAATTACATATTCAAGTCATGGGGGCAGAAAATGTATAAATTTTTACCACTTCATATAGTTAATCAATTTCACACAAACGAGTGCTGTTTTTCCTCCATAAATGACCACGATTACAAATGTGATATTGATTTTTTACAACAGTAATAAACAAGAAGTTAATTAAGAGACTTACATTTTAGACACTAAATTTCCTGTTTTTGCACAACAAATTTCGACAACAAATATAATTCCAAACACAGCCACAACCCACAATGCTGTTTTGTGTCTCTGAGCAACATGACGGTGATTCGTTCCTGAATGAATCAACCGTTTAAATGATTCGGTTCAATCGCAATGACTCACTTATTAACAGTGACTTGCTGCCACCTACTGGCGGTTTTAATTTCACATTTAAAGTATCTATTCAACGTTTTATGATTAATATATCAAAACATTATTTATGCATTTGTAATTGCAGGTTAAATGCATTCATGTCCTGCATTAAACAGTGAGTAAATACATCTAAATGCCACTTCAGATGCAGCTTCTGTGTTTCCTCTGCATTGCAAAGATGAATTTTGTTGATACTGATTTCACTTGCTTGGTAACAACCCAAATGTCTTATTATTCTAATTCACTGATTAAATGTAAGAATTTGACTTTGAATTTGAATCCAAAGATAATGGACACTTCTAGAAAAAAAATGGCTTTATAAAGGTTAAAATTGCCCATAAAATGTAAAAATCAGTTTAAACTTATTGGAAAAGATTCATTTCTATCTGACCACCACACTGAATATGAAGAATATCAAAAACTTTAGGAGTCAGCTGTCCACAGCAGTCCTAAGGTACCAACACAATAACACACTCAGCAAAATATCGTCTAATAATCGTTATTGATAAAATCTTAGAAAATATATTATTCTTTGTCAATATCGCACACCCCTAATTTCAATGTCTTAAAATCACTTGTTTTTAAACTGCAATGCTTAAAAACACATGCAAACGAAATGTTTTCATGACCACTTAGCACAGCAACGTCATGTGAGCGTGTAACAACAATTTGTCAAACGACAAATTTCTTTTTTACTTTTTTTTTCTTTTTTATTGTGTCTACTGGCTATATCGCCCACCCCTAGCATGAACATTCTGCTAAACATCTCCTGTAGAAGGTTTGAAACAACAAGAGGATGAGTAAATGCATTATCTGAGATCTCAAAATACAATAATTTCAACAAACCACAAAATTCCCAATACCAATGTTTTCCGTAAACAGATGTTTCCGCTGGTTGAGCCTCATATCTTCTCAAAGCCAAAGGCACCTGCTGGGGAATAACCTACTTCCAATGATCCAGCAAAACTGCATGGCTTTAAGTGAAACTGACAATGGCCATGACACCTGAATACGTTTCATCTTAAATTCCCTTTGAGAGAAGTGTAAAGGTGAAGCGAGGTGAGAATGTGAGGAAACACATTCTTTTCACATTCATTTTTGCCTTCCAGCACTGAGAGTTTTCTCTAAGATGCCCTGACCTGGACTGAAACAGACAGCTCACCAGAAAAATAAAAAAATAACCACTCACTTCAGTTCTCAGCAGTGCTGAGGAGACATGTGAAGGATCAGGACAAAGGATCACAAAGATCAGCATATAAATGTTTCACACCAGAAACTGAAATTGACTAAGTTTACTCTGAGGACTATGTGAAAGAAAAGAAATGAAGATTTGACAGAAAATGACTCGACACTATTTATATCTAATCGCTGCCAAGCAGGAGTCCAGTTAAAATGACTGTAATCTTCTCCGTCTAATGCAGTGAAGATAAGACAGGGTGCATTATTGCTTATGAAACCACAACAGGCTGCTTGTCCATGTGCTATCGGCCAATTTAACATCTCATAAACAACTTCACAATGGTGACAAAAACTCTATTGCAAAGGTCTCATCGGACCTGAATAAATGCCAGTGATCAGGAAATGCCGGCATCTAAAGTGCTTACCGTGCTGCAGAGAGACACCTGAAAAATATTGCCATCACTGCCTCCACAGAATAGGAAATACTCGCAGGGGTCAAAGGTCACTGACATGATGCCAACGTCAAAGAGGACAGACAGGAGCATCTCCCCAGAGGAAACTTCCCAGACCTGTGACATGAGGAGAGAGAAACACCAGTGGTCAATGAAAAATAAAAATGTCCAAGATGAAAACAACAATCTTTTAATAATCTAGCTTGAAACACATGCCAAGTTCTTAGTTGGTTTCATATGTTTTCATATGTTTGACCTTTAGACAATTCAACTAAAGTTTTGAGCAAACGGTTTTAAAACAGTTAAGTGTTTTCAAGTAATAAAATATTCTCCCTATAAGAATACACAAAATTAATGTATAAATCATAATCTGAAGATTTTTTGTAGCTCTATTACATCAGAAGTTTTCTCTTTTTTAGCTCTATTGCATTAGATCTTTCAATGATTCAGATGATTTATACGTTCATCATAGACAGGGTTTCTGCAGGCTTTATGAAGATTTATTTAAGACATTTTAAAACCTTTTTAAGACCAAGCAAAGAAAAATTAAAGAATAAATTAAAGGGAAAATAATACGTCAATATGGTCTGTAAAAAGCTCAAAGCTTAAAAATACAACTTCCAACAGATCTCAATTTTTATATATATATATATATATATATATATATATATATATAAAATTTTCCAAAAAAAAAAAAAAAACTGATTAGGGAAGCACAATATTGGATTTTTTTCTATATCTGATATGCTGATATTTTTCAACTCATTTTGGCCGACAGCCGATGCCGATACCCATATTTCCTTTTGTTTGGAAACAACACCAAGTCTCTCCTGTGCAGAGATTATAAACAAATTATTTTTAATTTTGCCATTTTATTTGTAGATTTAACACACACACACATATATATTATATGAAAGTGAAAAGTGAAAGTCGTGACGTATTGTCAAGTATGGTGACCCATACTTGAAATTGGTGCTCTGCTTTTAACCCATCCAAGTGCACACACACACAACAGTGACTAGTGAACAAATGCACACACACCGTGAACACACACCCGGAGCAGTGGGCAGCCATTGCTCCAGCACCCGGGGAGCAATTAGGGGTTCGGTGCCTTGCTCAAGGGCACCTCAGTCGTGGTATTGAGGGTGGAGAGAGCGCTGTACATTCACTCCCCCCACCGACAATTCCTGCCGGCCCGAGACTCGAACTCGCAACCTTTCGATTACGAGTCCGACTCTCTAACCATTAGGCCACTACTTTCCCCAAAAAAAACACAACAGCCTTTGAGCTTCAAAGGAAGTGGCTTAGCAGAGTGCGCCACTCAGTTGACACACACACACACACACACACACACACACACACACACACACACACACACACACACACACACACACACATATATATATATATATATATATATATATATATATATATATATATATATATATATATATATATATATATATATATATATATATATATATATATATATATATACATACATACATACATATATATATATATATATATATATATATATATATATATATATATATATATATATATATATATATTGTGTTTTGGCGCTCTTTGATGTGTGTGACATATCGCCGTAGGGCCTATAATAACACCTCAGTTCTGACGGCAGCCGCGGAGCGCGAGTGAGCGTGATCATCCTTTCCTCTTTATTACTAGTTTTAACGTGAAATACAGGTTACATGAATGAACAAATCATGCCTCGTGTAATCGCTCAATCAGTGTTTCAACAGCGGAAAGACGTCAATAAAACAGTTTGTAAACAAAATGGCATGTAGCATTTCATGTACCTCAGGCAAGTCATCAGTGCTCGTTATTTCCTAGAGAAATGAAGTCTAGAAAAGAGCATTTCACAAAATATTAGACCATATAATCATTAGATTTTACTTTACCTGTTAGTGATGTCTTAATCATTTAATGTATGTTTAAATAAATATTTTATGAAACAAGTTATGACAGCCACTTTGTAAATGATATATTTCAACTACAAATAGAAGTTAATTTAAAAACTGCATTAGGCCTATGTGCAATTTGCATGTTTGCATACAAATTTTTTCTTTGAGTGTTGATTATTACAGTTAAAAATAATTAGTAATTGAATTTAAGTTAAGTTTGGGCTGCGTTGTTAATTGTAACCTTACTTTATAATGTAAAAGGGCTCCCCATAGTTTAGAGCAGACTCTGAGGTAAATTTTTATCCCTAAGAAAATTAATTGTAATTTAATTTATTTAAAGAAAAAGCCATTTGTTCAGTAAACCATTGTTTAATTGCCGTCATGATTGTGTACCGTTACACCCCTACTGCTGAATGACCACTCTGCTGATCTCGCTACCTTGAGCACATGTGAGCTATTCATCTTATTGGCAAGGCATATCAGAATAATTTTACATATCCGACCGATGTTTATATTTTAAGCCTTCGGCCGATTTCGATAACACTACGATAATATCATGCATCCCTAACACTGATGTTCTTCAACAGTATTTTTGTCGTTCTCCAGTGCGAATCTCTAAATATTCCGATCCATCTGCTTGAGAATCAAAATGACATTAGATGAGAAGTTTTAGTTTTTAGTTTTTTTTATGTGAAATTGATCAAAATTAAGTGAGTTTGTGATTTAAAGAAAAAGAACAAATATCTGCCAATGGGATCAGAAAAATTTAATTCAAAGGGAAAACAAGTTTTCATTCCCCATTGACAGGCATTTGCCCTTGTTTTAAGCTTAAACTCATTTAATTTTGTTGAATTCCTCAGAAAACAAGCCGTATCTTCATATCTTCAATTTACATATCAATAGTATCTCTATTTAAAGATGTTTATATATTAGCATTGGAAAACAAAACAAAATACTGAGTAAGATATTTATTCATAGTGCATGCACTATTTAATGCCTTGCCTTAATGAACTTAGCACTTTCTGCTCTGAAAAGACTTTTTTTTAAGACCTGCAGAAATACTGCATAGAAGTCATGTACTCAAGAAATGTTTTTTTAAATAAACTAATGTGTGGAGCAACAAAAAAAAACAAAAAACACACAAAATCATTAGATTCTTTGACGTTTGTATCGATTAAACTAGAAATGAATAATGACACAAAGAGAGGCAGACAGAGGAAAGAATGAAGAGACAGATAAGAGTGAATACAAAAAGACAAAGATTTCTCAGTAATCGTTACTCTGTCTAGGTCAGGACTGTGCTTCCCTCAGGACGATAAAATCCACAAAGACTGCCGTCTTTCCAGCATCTACACATTCCTGTTCCAACTTCCTGCTTTATGGTAGCACTTTTGCCAAAAAGTCTGATGGTCTCTCATTGGTTCAGGGGTAATGCAGTGTTATCGTCTCAGAGAAAGTGCTGAAGTGGACATTAGACAGCTCAGAAGCTCAGCTTTGGAAAGCTCTAGTTCTCTGCAGTGAGTTTGCTGAGCCAACAACACAAACTTTCAGTCCAAGTGAAAGGTCTATTCTTGCAGAGCTTGTAAGGAGAGAACAATCATTATTCTCAAATTTACAGCTGCTTTTTAAAAGATCTTCAATCAATGGAAATATAAAGTTGAAGTGGAAGTTTTTTTACTTAGTGAGCAAGAACATACTGCATGTGAGCTTGTGCAACGAGAATTAACCGAGGAGCTCCGCTGCCCTTCCCTGCATGAGTCCAGCGTGATTGATGCCCCATCATAAAGAAGACAAACTGACCGTAAAATCATTTTGGCTGAAAAGGATCAATGCCCATGACCCAGTCATAAAATGTCAAGAGTGAAAGGAAACTGCCCATTATCGCATAGCCACTTTTACTGAAATAAAAAAGACATGCAGAAAAGAAACCATATCATTTTAATCATTTAATAATTTATGCACATTTTAGGAAAAACATGGAGATATATAGAGTGGCTGAATTTCTGATAATAAATATAAAAAAATAATAATTTAAATCTATCATAACAATAAAAACAACAATATAACAACAACCTTATAATAATAATAATATAAAATTATAATAAAATATAATACAAATGTTCATAAATATGGCTACAAATATATATTTACACTTATTTACAATTATTAGAATAATTCTAAATACATTAATTATAAACAAGAAATAATAATTTATTAATTTAAATGAATGTTAAGTTTACACATTATTCATAAATCAGGCTGTCCATTGCACTGGTCAAAGGTCAGGCGGTGCATCTGTGTGGGCTGAACTCTGGTCTAGTTTGTCAATCCATGCAGCCGTCAGACGTTTTTAACCATCATTAAACACCCAACAGCGATCGGTCTGCAGTTTGACACAGAGACACCTCTCCATCCCTCTTGCGCTAACAAGCCCATATCTTTGTGCACCGTGACCCCCCAGAATCCCCTCACGACAACGACAGACGAATTCATCTATGATGACTGACAGGCCGTAATCCACTGTAGCCGATGCTATTGAGCTCAGATGACTAATGAACAACAGTGGGACGGATTAAACATCAAAATGATCAACTTGATTGATGGCAATCTGATGGTGACCACTTTGTCTAAAGGGGACAGAGCACAAACGGGAGAGAGTGACTGGAGCCAACAAATATCAGAAGAAAAAAAAACTTTTAGTTTAATGCTAGCTTAAGTGACGTCTGTGCTTCTCCACCACCGAAAAGCACCACTTTCCACTGGCTTAAAAGGAGTTTAATTAAAAAGCGCCTAAGTGACACCCCTAAACAAACAAAAAAAGCATTTACTGGTTGACACATTCAAAAACTGGCCTTTAAATTCTGTCAAGACTGCATTTTTCAATGCCATTTTTCCTAAATTTTTCACATAGCTTATTTCTTTCACATACCTTTAGGCTGTATTTATATATATATATATATATATATAAAATGCAATATTCTGCATGACTCAACCCACTATCCATTATAATGAAGACGAGCTCCATTCAAGGCCAGCAGAAATCAGTTTTCTGACCTCATATAAACCTATATGAAATTCATGAACCAACTCGGTTCAAACGGAGAAGGAAGCCAGGACAGGATTCAGACATCTGACTAGAAAGCAAAACAACTTTGACATTGAACTTGATCAACAAGCTTCACCCCATCTCTTTCTTTCAGTAGATAGATACAGTATGTAGTGATTTCAGGTGCTTGTACAAAATTGACAAGAAAGACCTGTACTTTGGTTGCTGCAGGAGGAGACATGGAAATAGCAGTTTTGAAAAATCCACTAGTTTATTTAGCATCATTTTCAAATTTGGTTTTCAATTTTAATGTAGTTAAAACCAAATATTTTTAATTTCAGCTTTATAAATAATTATTTTGCTTTATTTTTTTGTTAATGATGAAAAAACTCTGATGGACAGATTGGCGCCCTAACAGCTAAGTGTACGGTGACTAATGAAAGCTAAGTTGGTAACAAGACCACTTCAAGTGCAAATGAAACCATCCCAAAATCAAATGAAGGACTATTGCATTTGAACGCTTTCCAGAGAAATTTTGGCTGCATTTCAATCTAATTTAAAAGGGATCTTCGGAACTCTTTGGTACAGCTAACAGAAAGGTTTCCCTGTCGTTCACGGGCCAGTAAAGTGGCGGATGGGAAGGACTGAATGCAGATGACAAAGTTTAAGTCCTCTCAGCATCTTGCTGCCTTGAGTTGTCTTTGAAATGCTCATTTCAGACTCACTCTTCTCATCCCACATGCTATTGTACAACAGAGTCAGTTTTAAAACAATGTTGCACATAATGACAATTAAATTAAACAGACAAGTAAATAGTAAACAGTAGGGGTGTAACAGCACACAAACCTAACGGTTCCTCGGTTTTGACATCACGGTTCGGTATGGTTTCGGTACAGCAGGGGGAAAAACGAAACATAAAATTGCTTTTCTTTTATTAAACAGTGGTTTACTGAACAAACTGCTCTCTCTTTAAATAAATTCAATTATAATTAATTTTCTTAGGGATAAAAATCTACTTCTGTTTATGCTCTAAACTATAGGGAGCCCTTTTACATTAATACAAGGTTACAGTTAACAACAGAGCCCAATCTTAAATTTAATTACCATTTATTTTTAAATATAATAATCACCACAGCTTAAAAATTGTATGCAAACATGTAAATTGCACGTAATGCAGTTTTTTAAATTAACTTCTAAACTATACAATTTCTATTTGTTGCGGAAATATATTCATTTACACAGTGGCTGTCACTAACTCGTTTCATAACAGATTTATTTAAACATACATTAAAAAATTAAGATATCACTAACAGGTAAAGTAAAATATAATGCATATATAGTCTAATATTCTGCAAAATGCTCTTCTCTAGACTTCATTTCTCTAGCAAACTAACGAGCTCGTGCTTGACTAATGATGACTTGTCTGCCTGAGGTAAATTAAATGCTATGTGACATTTGTTTAGACGTCTTTCCATGGTTGGACCACTGAGAGATTACATGAGGCATGAGACGTTCATTCATGTTTATTTCAGTCAGGACCACTCTGTTCTAGTCAGAATATTGTAGAGGTCCTGAGCTTTATATTTGGCGGCAGGCTTCGCTCTGAAGGGTTCAGATTCTGAGCTATCCACAGGCAAACCTCACTGAGGTTTGAACCCCCTGAAGCCTAAGCAATTGCCAGATATTTTAATATACACAGTTATATATACCAAGTAGATTAACACAGTACTGTGGATAATATAGAATAATTTGAGCAACATGAGCAAGATAGATGATATATCTCCTTGGGTGGGCAGTTAGTGATCATGTATCTGCATAAGGAGGAGTTGGCGATGGAGGAGGGTAAGCGCATGTCTGTGCGACAGACTATGGCAAGTATGAAAACGGATGATCTTATATATATTATTAATTGTAGTGGGAGGAGTTATGATCAGCTGAGCGTCAGCTGATGCTGCAGTCACGGCATGGTCTGCCTGAACTACGCTTGAACTCCATTCGTCACTCAAAACTAGATTTCACGTTAAACTAGTAGTAAATAGGAAGGGATGACCACGCTCACTCACACTCCGTTTGAACTGAGGTGTTTATACAGCGATCTGTCATGCCACAACAAAGAGCGTCAAAACAACATTTATTGTTTGAATTTCCTGAAAAAAATGGACATAATTTGAAAGATGAGACTTTGTTTATTATCAAAAGTAACACGATATATATAACTGGAAATTTCCAATGAATGAAATTTCCACTCGTGCAATGGTTAAAACAATGCTGTATTTGTTTGGTACACATGCATACCGAACTGAAAGAACCATACTGAAAATTTTTGTGTATTACGTGTACCATTACATCCCTAGTAAATAGTGTAAATAATTTAGGAGTAAATGGTTCAAGTCAAACTATAGAAAGCCTGAATCGTTTCATGTTAAAGTGATATATACATCATATAATTCTATCTTTTTTAAATACAGAAAATTAAAACAAAATTTTTTTGCTTCAACTGAATTTATAAGCAACTTCATTATAATATACACTATAAAAGGTGGATAAATATCGCTTTTGAAATCTGCTATACAGATCAGTATTCTCAATCCAATTTAAAGCATGCTTGCTGAACAAAAATCAATTTCTTAAAAAAAACAGATAAAATAGTCTTCTCTTTGCCAAAAAAACAATGCAAAAAAATTATTTTGGATCCCATGAACCTGTGACCACACATCAGTTGAATTCTATATTAATGCACAAAGTTGTTTGGCAACTGCTGACAGTCTACAATTAGACTAATGAACTATACTACTTGGCAGAAGAAATGTTTATTGTGATTTATTATTTATAAATGTTGGGGGTATTACGCTCATTTTTGGATGCGCTCACATCCACATCCAGCTGTCTAGAATAAGATGCCGCCTGACGTCAAAATACTGCAACCCGCTGCTATCTTCCACAGCAAAACCAAGCTGATAAACATCAGCCTTAAACCAGCCATGAAAATATCTACACGGGAAGCCCATGACACAAGCATCATTCAAAACAGCTGAGAGCAGAACGTGTCACCCAATTAAACAGCGCGAGCCGCATTCCCACGGACACCACAAACAAATTTTGAATCACTGGCTCCTTCTGGGGGTTGATCGATT